>LPNX010708791.1:151924-166847 GCA_001517045.1 Pseudotsuga menziesii
ATAGTATATTTTCTATTGTGAAAATGACTATGTTCCTTTAGATTTTTAGAGATGGAATTTTACAATAAATCAGAAGTTTTGCCATAGAGCATATTAAATTACTTTGAATAACAAAATATGATAGCTATTTTAAGTTTTTTGAAGATTCTTTTAGAAATGAAGTAGCTACAAATGATTCAACATAGAGAGGACTGACGTAGCATTCTTTTAGTGCAATTGTTTTACCTCCTAATCATACTACAAAATTATTGTAGACTAGTCATATAGTTTTTGATGACATGGCTTGAAGAAGCCAAATTTACTATTTTGTTCATTGTTCAGTTTCACTGTTTTGATCTTTCTATTTCATGATTGAAAAATGCCATTAGGCAAATTTTGAATGTAGTTTGACAATGTTGAAAGGACTCGAGTCATGGACATACATTTGTCATTAATATATTAGAACTTATTTTAATTTATGTTTGAATGTTTTGAATTTTCAATGTGAATTGTGAATTTTCATTGTTCAATGAATCAATGACGAAATCTGAAAGTGAATATGCAATGTGCATGTATGGATCATTGGATCATGATGTATCATGTGAGTCATGCGACTGTGACATGTTTCAGTTTTATTTTTAATATATATTATATATATATTATTAATAATTATATATATATATATTATAATATATATATATATATATAGTACCCCCAACGTACCGAAGTACCATGTTTCAAAAAGTGTCATACCCGTACCAGTACCCGTCCCCGTACCCACGTTTCCTAGCAACATAGGTCTATATACTGTGGTATCAACTATCTCTGAAGTAGTATCATACAAACAACTTCAAGTTCGATGCCATAGGTGTAGCCATGGCCTTGAAATCCATCATCTTGAATCTCTTCAGCATCTCTACCGCATATTTTCCTTTTGTAAGGAAAATCTCATCTGGATTCTGCCGCACCTCAAGACCTAAGAAATAGTGTCTTCTTCTGTCATGTGGGTGAAGGAGTGCTTGAACCCAGTCATGTGCTTAGAAGCACCACTATCTACAAGCTAAACATTGCTACCATGGGTAACAGTATCTATGAGTGTTGAAATCAAGACATATTCTTCATCACTGGAGGAATCTTCTCTACCTCTCTTCTTGACTGGTTCATCATCTTCTGTAATGTGAGCATGATTCATTTTCTTCTTTCCTTTCTTCTTAGGGAAGTTTCTTGCAAGATGTCCTTTCTCATCATAGATGTGACATCTAAAATTTGAGTAGTCCTTCTTTTGAAATCTCCTAGGATTCTTGTGAAAGTGATCTTCTTTCTTGGTCTTTCCATTGTTGGCATGAGTTGTTAGGGCTTAATTGTCATCTTCACCCATGTTCTCTTCTCTTGATATCAATCGAGCTTCTTCTTATGTGCATTCTTCCCATAGCCTATTGAATTTGATGAGTTTTCTTCTAGCACAAATGCCTTGAATGAACGATTCCCATGAGATCTTAGTAGACCATTCAAAGTAGTTATCACCACTTCTGCTTCTTCAACATTGTCTCCAATCGCTTCTAGTTGTTCCTTGATCTAGGAGACCCCTGTGAAGTAGGATTGTATGCTTTCTGAGTTCTGCATCTTCACACCCTTTAGTTGAGTTCTCAAGGTCATCTTCCTATTCATGTTCTTTCCTTCAAACAAATTGGTCAAAGCATCAAACATCTCCTTGGGAGTCTTCAAGGAGGATACATGTGGGATCAAGTGATCCTTAATGGAGTCAACAATGATCCTCTTGGCCTTGACCATATTCTTCTTGTGTTTAGCTTTGTCTTCATCTCCCTCAAGCTCTGTAACTTCTCCTTTTACATAGTTTTCCAAATCATGTTCTTCTAGTATAAGAAGCACTCTATACTTCCATGCCCAGAAGTTCCCAGCTCCTTCAAGCTTGTCCTTGCACTTGGTATTGTTTGTCATCTTGATAAAAATGAGAACCTCAAATGAAAAAAGAGAGAATAGTGCTTACCAATAAGAGTGCTCCAACCAAGTGCTTGCTTCAAGGACTTTCTACAACCTGCTTTCTAGATGACCTGGGGTTTAACAGGGAAACCCTAATTTTTCAGCTTTGGAATCTTGGAAATCTGATTGGAGAGAGAGATGCGCCTCCTCAAGGCGAGTTGAGCAATGGTCTTCTTTTTTCGGATCAAGGGACAAAACCACAAAATATCTGATACCCCAATTTTCTCGGCAGCAATGTTAGGGCAAAAATTGAAAATCCACGAAACCGGAATTTGTCTCCACAAGAGGATGTGCCCTCCTAGGGCAACTTAAATGGACCTCCTTTTTCAGTTGATCTGTGGATCAAAGTGTTCAAAATAGGAAACCCTAGTTTCCAACTTTCATTAGTTACGGCTGCATAGTGACTTTTTTCAGGATGGCTTTGATACCTTGTTAGAATTTTAATGTTTTCAATATGATTATGTTAGATTTTCAAACAATTTGCATCATATCACAATAATCATATACAATAGGATCATTGAAAGAAAGACAAGCACAGCAACACAATAGACACAAAGATTTTTCCTATGGGAAACCATAAGGGAGAAAACCCAAAAACTTCTTCAATATAGATTCAGTCAACAAGAACAATGCCAAACCAAGATAAGATGATCCCAAAAGATAAGAGCAGCTTTTTGTTCTTCCCAGAGAACTTCTTCTTCTCTCTCTTGTGCACTTGCTTGAGCAAACTTGTGTGTCCAAATGAGAGGAGTCTCTCCTCTATTTATACACAAAGTGTGAGTGACCTTTTACCCTAACTAGGACGACTTCTCTTTCTTACTGGGCCGACTTCTCTAGGGAGACTCAAAATAACATTTATATAATAACTTTTGGGTACTATTAAGCCGACTTACAACGGAAGGTTTACATTGATTCTTTCAAGAATTTTACATGACCAAGTACATCAATAACATCCCCAAAAGGAGGTATGACAATAAAACAATAAAATTACAATAAGAATATCTTCAGAAGTTACACAAACTTCAACAGCTGCTAGATTGTGTGACAGCAAGACTCATATTTGGTAGATCCTTCTGCGTATATTCAATTGATTAGTTCCCTTATGTATCTTGTGAATACCAGGCTTGAAATATGTTTTACAATGAATACATTGAACCAGTTCATGGTTGAAACCAGACAGATTCATTGAATCACTGCAAAGCATGTGCTCCAATACTTGAAGGGCACAATTCATGATGGCTTAGGTACATGAGAGATGGTGAGTTGGTGCTGCATGGTTTAGTTGATTCTGACGGCAGGAGATGCAAGTTCTCAGAAGAGTAATTCAAAGCTTTTTTCCAGCTTGGAATCAAGTATGGCATCCTGGTTCAGCAGGAAGCAGTCAGCACTTGCACTCAATTCAGCAAAGAGGGAGTATATGGCAGCCTCTTATGCTAGTTGTGAAGCAATATGGCTTCACAAGGTGATAGCAGAGTTGACCAATGAAATGTTGGAGCCAACAATTGTTTCATGTGACAATTAGTAGCATCAGGCTGTCAGAGAATCCAGTATTTCATGATCACTCCAAACACATTGATATCCAGTACCAATTCCTCAGAGATAAGAGTTCAAAAGGGAGCAGTAATTCTTGAGTAAGTTCCTTCAAATTGGCAGGTGGCTAACGATTTGACTATGCCCCTGTTAAGGGGAAGTTTGAGATGTCGATGGAGAGACTTGGTTTGCTGGTGAACACTTTCCTCACAAAGAGGTGTGTTATATTCTACCTGTTGTGCAGTCATCATTCTCCTTTGGTGCAGCATACAGAGCAAATCCATCTCAGCTTTAGCTCAGTTCCTGTGCAACAGCAGTGACCGTAGTTAATGGATGAGGCACATTAGTGTGCCAGGCACAGCAGTTATGTAAACCGTGATTGAGGCACATGCATGCCTACAGCAAGCATGAATCCACCATCTTTAGCACGCCTTATTTGGAGTAGTTTTTCAAGTTTTGGAAGGTGCTGCCTTTTCCTTATAGAAATTGTTCTTTAGTTCTTAAGTTGGGCTTGAGTCTATCGTTGATTAGCTGTCATTCTATTGTTAGGAAAGCTGCATAGCAGAGAGAGTTTCCAGATTTAGGATAGGGCGCAGATCTAAATAAAAGAGATGCTCTATCCTAGGTAACTTCTTCATGCAGGTTGAGTAAACTATTCTAGTTAGGGTTAAGGTTTCCTCTCCTAACCAAGGCGCACAGCCGGGATGGTCTATTATTGTAAACCCTAGCATCTTCTTAGTCTATTAAAGAAAGGCAAGGCATTCCACTGAGATAGTGAGTCAGATGGTTTAATTTTTGCGTTATTTCGATGTAATCTCTTCCTTCAGTTAATACAAGACAGATGTGATTCAGTGATGCAGAATTTAGTACTTGCTGTCATAGTTCTCATAGTGATGTGTTTGTATATCTGGCGTTCCTTCATCCCCTGTTTGATAGGTTAATTCTCCTTTGGTGCAGTATACAGAGCAGATCCATCTCAGCTTTACCTCAGTTCCTGAGCAGCAGCGGTGACCATAATTGATGGATGAGGCACATTAGTGTGCTAGGCACAGCAGTTATGTAAACCGTGGTTGAGGCACATGCATGCCTGTAGCAAGCATGCATCCACCATCTTTAGCATGCTTTATTTGGAGTAGTTTTTCAAGTTTTGGAAGGCGCTGCCTTTTCCTTATCGAAATTTCTCGTTAGTTCCTTAGTCAAGCGCTATTCTATCATTGATTAGCTGTGATTATATTGTTAGGAAATGTGCATAGCAGCGAGAGCTTCCAGATTTAGGATAGGGCACAAATTTAAATGAAAGAGATGCTCTATCCTAGGTAACTTCTTCATGCAGGTTGAGCACACTATTCTGGCAGAATTAGGGTTAAGGTTTCCTCTCCTAACCTAGGCATACCACAGGGATGGTCTATTATTGTAGACCCTAGCATCTTCTTAGTCTATTAAAGAAGGGCAAGGTATTCCACTGAGATAGTGAGTTAGATGGTTTTAATTGAGCTATTTCATTGTAATCTCTCCCTTCAGTTAATACAAGACAGATGTGATTGAGTAATGCAGAATTTAGTATTTGCTGCCATAATTTTCAGAGTGATGTGTTGGTAGATCTAGCGTTCCTTCATCCCCTGCTTGATAGGTTAATGAGTGTACAGTTTAGGGTTTTGATTTGTGAGTGCAGGTCTGCATACCATGTCTTCAAAATTTAACATAACTTAGCATCTGTTCCTTGCTGTTATCAGATCTAAAAAATGAAATAAAACAGTGTGTGCAATACATGCGTGAATTCATTCTGCATTCCAAAAATGAAATATAATAAATGTGCTAACTACTGAGGATCAAATGAATTTTCCCCACTAAATATACGCTAACCAATCTCACCAGGTGACAAATGCAACCAACAATGTTGCTCCGTTCGCCATCTTCAGAAAGCAGACCCTCTCTCGAAGTCAAATCTACCAACAGCATTATGTCTCCAGCCACCTGCCAATAGTATTTTCCAAAATGGCAATAAATGAGACAATCACCTTTAGGCACTCAAAGAATCTCATTCTATTTCAGCCTTTTATTTGAAGTTCATGCAAGCTAAAAAAGAAATGATTCAATAATAAATAATACAATACATAAATATTTAACAAGGCAAAACCTAAATGGGCATAAAACCCTAGTTGAATTAAACCAGGTTCATATGATAAGATTGTCCAGTAAGAGAAAGTGAAGATTCAGAAGAGATATGCCATACTTAACTTTAGCTTCTCGTTTTGCTGCAGAAGATATTGCCGACAGAAAAGAAGAAGGCGGGGTTAACACAGACTGCATAGTCAACCAGGGTGTTGGTTCACTACTGAGGTTGACGGAGTATTGAGCAGTCCATCGGAGTTCCATTGCCAGTTTGCTCTGCCCCACCACTATGGAATGAGCGTCGAAAGGAATAAGGTTGTGTGTAAGTCCTAGGCAATTTTGGCAGAGTAGATACCCTTCCAACCTGGCACCAAATTGGAACTCTTCGTGTTTTTTGAAGCACTTCCAAAAAACAGACCTCATTTAAAAACATTTTTCCGGAGATGAAGTGGTGATTAGGTCACGATTGCCATCGAGAGGTCTGGCCTGAACAAACAACGTTGGCTATGACCCTGCAGATGGATGTGCCCTATACACTTCACTCCATCATCGCAGAAGCTATATTTACTTAATTCCCTTTGGATTCAAAATAAAGAAGGTTTGATGGAATGCGTGAATCTACGAGACGAGCAGTGCTATAAAAGTTCAAGCACGACTCTATTTTTCAAGTTTTGAGATCTTAAAATTTACCCTCTCCCAGCTTGCACTTGTCAGTTTGAATGAAATATATACAATGTATATACTTTCAAGCATCATAGCTTGCACGTTTGAATACAAACTTCCTCTGATCCTTAACCCACCAGATTTCAGCACACCAAAGGGTGATTAAAGAAGAAACAAAAAAGGCATGAAATGAATTAACAAACCTCTTGAGACGACAAGTCTGGAGCTGCAGAGACCAGCATCTTGGATTGAGACAAAAGATGCTGAAGAGCAGTCAAAAGCAAAGGAGAGGACGACATGAGTGCTGGGTCCTTCAGATTAAGGAATGCCGCCCGCCATGATCTTCCTCTGGAAGTTGTCATTGCTTACTGCGAATTCCCGCTAGTCTATGCCGAATATTGAAGCCCAGAGGCCTAGATATGTGTCATGAGATCCTTCGAATCTGCAGATATGTTGCACCAAGTGTGGTCGCAGGTCAGCATGGTTTTAATTGCAGTTCGAAAAATCATTTGTTAAAGAGGTAGAATGGATACTGCTTTATGTGCTTTTTGGTTTGCGGTGCAAGCTCATTTTCTCTCGGTTAGAGGTTGTAGGCAATCCCGTTGCTAGCATTGGAAGTGATGCTTTGCCGATCTACTCGTGCGAATTATGGGGCAACAGTCTTACTACCGGCCCGAGTACCTTCGAGAACAGTCTCGCCCACATGCCTAGGCCCTTTGGTTATATAAACTCGTAACAATGCAGTTCAATGGAGCCCGCGAGCACCGTGCTCAGCCACCTACGCCAATTTGGCCGCAATGGGTAGAATGTTTGGAATCTATTTTGTGACTTTTATGGCCTTCAATGGATTGGAGGTTAGCGACGAACCACAATGAATTTTATTGTTATATTTGAAAGAAGCTAGGGGCATTTTAAAATTAAAATTTATTATGACAGTAAAATATTTATAACTTAATCCATTTTACTTTATAACTTAATTAGGTTTAGTCTAAGTGGTTGTAGAATAAAGTTTTTTTTTTTTTTAAATTTGATGTTTTGGTTTATTTTTTATCTTTCACTATGCTTAATAGATTTGGCTTAATGATTTAATATGGTGTAATTGCACAAAAGAAGCTAATGGCACACTACATGGCTAAGATGTATAACACAAGAACTAAAATGAATGTAACAATAAAAATTAAACTAGCATAGATCATTATTAACTCTAGCTCTATCAAGTGCTTAGAGAGATCAAATCCTTTTAAGTGCAAATCCATTTTAGGATCCTAAATTTAAGGAAAGGTTTTTCTCCATTATAATTGTGAAGGCACCAACTATTTCAATTTAGAATCACATTGTACAAATGTTGTATGCTAACACATAAATAGTTATTTACCCAAATACAATTCTCCAAAGTGCCAACTATTTCATGTTGTAAATTATAACACATAAATCCTACAAATAGACAAAAGTTGCATTAATTAACAAATTATGAAATAAAATACTTGCAATTACCCAATTATTATTAATTTGCAATTATCATAAAACTAATATCTAACGTATTCTTCTATTATTAACTTAATAACACATATTCAATATATTATCCATTAGAACCATCCAAGTGTCATCTATAAATACTACAAATAGGTAAAAATTGTATTCATTCATTGATATGAAGTAAAATAATTATGCATAATCCATATGCATTGGTTCTAATGTGAATATGTGTCTCTCTTCCACAACAAATCAAGTCAAGACTAACTAATACACAAAGATTTAGTTGTCTTGTAACTATTTATGAAAATATTTATTTAAAATGTGATGATGTGAGAATGGAAATTGAAATTAAAATTTAATGTATATTTGTCACCTGGAAAACATGCATCTTGTTATTCAACAATTCAATGTATATTTATATAAATGTATTTTACAATCCAGACAATTTAAATTTGAGCCGGCATGTGCTTGGTTTTATAAAAAAATTATATATTTAGTTTTTGGAGGCGACATGTGTCATGTAAACGTGAGAGACGTGACATATTTCATCCACTTTGGGCTATAGAGAGCGACTCTCGACACAATAATGTCAATGCCAACAAGAATAATAATAATAATATAATACATAATATGGCGTAAAACAATCTAAACCTAACGAGTGTCTTCCAATTGAAACAACCAAATGGCATGAGCATGTTTGTTTGGCATATCTAGAAAAGTTGAACGGGTTATCAGGAATATTGTAGTGCATCCATACTTTTTATGGTGTTTGCCTTTGTATTCTTTGGCATACAATCAATATAAAGTGGATTATGGTACTCCTTGGATCTTGGTCGTTGCGGTAGTTTACAGTTTGTGTGGAGCTTTCATATTACAACAATGTTAGACGCCCGAGCTTGGATAATAGTCATTGCAACAATGTGGTCTCTTCTAGACTATTTGTACACAATCTAGTTGGTCGCATTTCGAGGTACACATTTTTACTTGGATTTCTACTAGCTAATTATATTTGAATCTTTATGTGCATCATACTCTTATGATAGATGGATCCACTACATCCACTCATATGTTCTTATGATAGATGGATCCACTACATCCACTCATATGTTCTTCATGGCTTAGATGAAACATTAACCTTGCACATTTAACTTATATGTGATTAGTTATGATCAGTAGTTAATTGATTTTCAAAATGACTATAGATGTAAATCCATTATTTGTAGGTTGTGCCAAGGGGAAGTTAATTTCTTCAAGGAAACATATAATGAGATAATTTGGTGGATTTGATTTCAACTTATGTATCCAAACTCATTTTCGTGTTCTGAGGAAATCACATCAATCGCAGTGGGATAGGAATATTGTGGCTACATCATGGTCAATCTAAGCATGGATGAGTCAACAAATTTTATAGGTTTTACACAACCTGCCCTAGGTTTAAATGGCCATTCTCTACTAGGTCCTAGTGAGACAAGGATATGGACTATGAGGAAGAGCTTCTTAACTATGAGGAGAACAATGTTTTGAATTCCCCAACCATATTTCAAACACGTGAGGAATTATTGGAGATATGAAGGTGCGCAAAAGTGTGTAGTGTATATGTAAAAGCATATCTCACCATAGAGGACAGTACATATCCAATGCCAAATAGGGATAGGAGGGTGTAGCACTTCTATTTTAGTTCAAACTATACCATAGGGCTTTGGGCTAGCATCAAAATAGCATTCACGTCTTTCCTCATTTCCTATGACAACTTGTGCTCCAACTAATCTAGGAGCTTTATGGCCTCTATCTAAGACTATAATATCTCAATCACATCATTTGGATAATATCAACTCTAGACACTTACACCATAAATAAAAGTGCATTGGAGCGAGGATTAGGAAGGTAACAATGGTATTGGTGTTTTTTTTAACAAGAACGGTTAAGATTTTTGTATTCAAAAAGAAAGGATTGCAACTTTTCAAATAAAGAGTCTGAGTTCTAAAATCTTTGTAGCCGGAAATTAATTTAGTTACAGACATCCAAAATAAACCCAACGGAGTGTTGTAGCTGCTTACGTTCATAGCGTTATAAATTATTATAAACTGATCGAGAACAAAAAATAAAATAAAAAATAAAATATTTAAAACAAATGTTTAAGGAAACAATGTGCACCCTTCAGGCTGAATCTTGATCAGTAACTTTCAATATTTCCTTCAATTTATGAATCAACATCTTCATTTCCATATGAGCTTAGTATATTTACAATTGGAGATGAATGATGAGCAAGCCTTCGGATTCCCTATAACTCATATAATCTAGAGTGTCTGGCTACTAAACACCAAGAAGAAGTGTGTGCTTGCCCATGTTCCCCTACAATTGTTCAAGCTGATCTTTCTATTTTTAAACTTTATCCTCAATAGTCTCCATATGCACTTCCAAGCAATAAATCTGTAAATCATTTTGATGAACGAACTAATCCATACCCTCCACAGTTTCAACCTTAAGAGAAATTTCACGCAATTGAGAGTCAGTAATACGGTTGTTGCCTTAAAAAAATCATCAACTCAATCGTCCAAGTAAGACATAAATGACAAGAGTTGTTGTAAACCACTTTCCACATCCTCCAAATGAGGCATAAGGCCATAATTTAAGAGCTGGTAGACATCATTTATCAAATGATCAATTTTTAGGTTTACCCTCATTAGTTGAGAATAGGCATCAACAATAGCAACTTGATTGTCCACATAATTATTGTGAGTGTCTCTGACCAAATATTTTATATCCATAGAGAACTAGGAATTTTTCTGAACCAAAAAATTCCTACTTGGATAGTTCACAATAAAGACACAGAGATTTACCACCTAAACACGAGAAATAACAGATGAAACAACTTCCCTTTTTAAAGAGAGAGACCCACTGAACGTACCTTCCACACCTTGAACAACAAAAACCATAGGAGAATGGCGGCACCAACCGCCATGAACACACCATAAATTGCTTAAATGAGCAACCTAGGAGATAGGATCTTCCCATAAACCTCACTCAAAATGAACGAGCTAGTCCTCCAGGGAGTAAGAGCAACCATCAAAGAACCCAAAATTTTGAATAAGCATTCCAAGACAGGAACCAAACATCTGCTTCTTGCAACGACCTCCCAAATGAAGAGGAGAGACATTGAAATTTCATATTATACTACATCCTTGGAGGGGCATGATCTAGGAACAACTTGCTAGAGAAGTTGTATCAACAAGTTGGCATTCACATGAGAAATAAATGACCACCACCACCTCTGAATCAAAACACACATTTCTAAACATGCAATTAGACATCTTGATCGTCCTTTTAGCATCTTGATTCTCCCAATTGATCCTAAAATTAATGAGGATCATAAAGCATGAAATGAAACACATTGGGAACAGGGTTAAGGTAACCAATGAATTGTTGGGAGGCATCCATTAATTTTTACATGCGCACATGAAAGTTGAGAAGCAACATTTGCAAGAATATCTACATGCTTATTATTGTCACAACGAACATGAAAGAATTGGACTTTGATCAATTGGTGAAGAAGACATGAAATTGTCTTTTGCAAACAACCTGGAGAACTATTCACAAGAGGAGTGTGATATCTAGATTGAGAAACAATCAAAAGAGAATCCCCAATTACAACTATAGATCAAATATCAAGAGAAATAACCTGCTCTAGACTAAAATATAGAGTGTATCTTTATGCTTGATTGTTAGTGGCTATACCCAAGCCGCATGGAAGAGTTGTAACTATATCTCCTCTGGGATCATATATGATCCCTCCCACACCTACCTCCCCAAAAATGGTGTTGGTGTTAGTGCATGATGTTGGGATGGAAAAGGTGGAAAAAGTAATGGAAGTGGCACTTGTAGGTAGATTAATAGGAAAATAGGTGAAGAGTAACTCTCGAAATCACTGGTTTGAAGATTCAATTAGGTTACTCTCCCAAGATCCATATTTTAGTTAAAGGATAGATATGTTTTGAAATGCAGAATGAAAAGGACGTAGATACCATTTTTGTTTCAAAGATGACTATGAGTCCCTCCCACCTTGTCCTAAAACGATGGTTACCAAGATTTGATTCCAAAAGAAAACCAATGGTAGTACAACGTATTTGGGTACATATGTCAAGTCTTATGCTGCAATTGTGGATTGAAGGGTTCTTAATGGATATTCCAAATTCACTAGGAAATTCATTGTTCTAGAAGAATATTGTTGTAATTTATTGGATAAAAGGGTTTCCAAAGTTCTAGTGGAATTGGATTTAAGAGAGGGCATATAGGTTGAAATGGAGATTGAATGGGGATTAGGGTTGCTCATGTAAAAACTGAATTATTGGAAGCTTCCCTTCAAGTGCTTGACATGCCATGAAATGGTCACCTTTTGTAGGGATTTTCCTGTAAATATGGGTGAAAAATATTAGTTTCTAAAGTTTTTAGATATGAAGTTTGGGTGTAGAAAGTTGGAATCCCTCACTATAGTGGATGAGGAGATCCACTATACAATGATAAACGCAATCCACTCTTCGACAAAGGACGCCTAGGTACTTCTAGTTCAAGTTGGTTCTCATTTATCTCAAGGTATGTTATCCTCTTTAGATTCTTTGCATCATCCATCCATTTATGAAAAGTCTCCTCCTCCTTTGGCCTAGGCCATAGGTCATGATAGCAAGGAAGTTAAGGAGAGAGACTCATTAGCCCCCATTTCTTCCAACGACCTTAGGGTTATTGAAAACTCTTCTTCTTAGTCATAGGAGTACAACCAATCTTCATTTTCAAAGAGGGAAAAACATCTTATTGAGAAGGAGGTGTTGAAATATAGAAAGGATGAGAGGCATAGGGTCCTCCAACTACCATCTTCGGTCACAGAAAGATGACAGGCACAAGGTCCTCCATCTCAAGGTGTTGAAATCTAGAAGGGATGAGAAGCATAGGGTCCTCCAACTACCATTTTCAGTCACAGAAAGATAATATCTTTGGTCCAAGAGCATGTTGTCTATTAACTCAGTTGTGCAATAGCTGGTCCCGAACTTAGATATTCCCACATCGAGAAATTAGCATTAGCAGCTATTTATGTTGTTCAAAGGCTGCATCACTACATTTTACTGAGGACAACCACAGTGGTGGCAGATGTAAATCCTTTTCAATATGTTTTGTCCCAACGCATAATCAGGGGCAAATTCAACAAGTGGATAGTCATTCTCCAAGATTTGACTTGGATTTTTAGTCTGCAAAATCCAAAAAGTCCTTAGTTTTTGCAGAGCTTAACTCAGAATTTTCTACGAAAGAAAATGTAGTGCTGGAAGATGACTCATTCCCATATGAGTATATCTTTCTGATTTCCATCTCTGATCCCTGGTACGGAGATATCATTATATATCTCTAGACTTTGAAGTATCTTGCATCCTTCTCGAGGGAAGCGACGTAAATTGCGTGTGAATGCGAAAAACTACATAATCATTGGTGATACTATGTATCGAAGAAGTGTAGATTCTATTTTGCGTCGGTGCCTCACCCACGAGGAGGCTGAGCGTGTCCTGAATGATTCCCATAGTGGAGCATGTGGGAGTCATTTATCTGGGTTAGCAACAGCCCAGAAGAGTTTACGTGTCGGTTATTTCTGGCCCATGAGATTTAAGGATTGTGTGGAGGCTGTGAAGCGTTGTCATCCTTGTTAGCTCTACACCAAAAAAATGCGGTCACATCCTGCTCCCTTGGTTCTCGTCATTGCGATAGGACCCTTCACTAAGTGGGGGGTGTACTACGTGACATGCAACCCAGTTTCTATTGGGGGGCATAGATACATCATTTTCATTGTAGACTAATTCACAAAGTGCGCAGAGGCAATGCCTACCTTCAAAGCAGATAATGAAACGACAACTTACTACATGTTTAACCAAATCATTACTCATTTCGATATTCCAAAAAAGATTGTCACTGACCATGGCAGTCACTTTCATAATAGTATGATGACCGAACTGACTACTATGCTAGGTTTTAAGCAAGGTCACTCATCTTCCTTCTTCCCGCAAGCAAATGGACAAGTAGAGGCAATTAACAAAACCTTGAAAACCATTCGCAAGTGTACCATCAACGCAAGTCAGACAAATTGGAACATCATGTTATATCCTGCACTTTGGGCATACCAGACTAATGGAAAGACGACTATAGAATTCTCTCCTTTCCAACTCGTTCACGAGGTGGAAGCAGTCACTCTAGTTGAATGTGAAATTCCATCTCGTAAGATAGTTATTCATGTACTCCCTAACACTACGGAACTAGAAGAACGTTTGCTGCACTTAGAAAATCTGGATGAACGACCTAGAGATGCGTTGCCAGCAAACGAAGCTCACAATAATAGGGTAAAGAACCAATATGACAATAAGCCAAGAGTTTTCTCTAAAGGAGAACTTTTTTTGCTCTGGGATTAAGACAAAGAACCCCTGGGGGTAGGAAAATTCAAGTCTATGTGGTTAGGTCCCTATGTTGTGTTAAAGGTCTTGAAAAAAGGAGCATATGAGTTAACTGATTTTGACGGGAATAAGTTGCTTGAGCTTAGAAATGGGCTCTACCTGAATAAGTACTATGCCTAGGCATGGTGCTTGTTCTTGTATTTTTATTATATGTATTTTTATGAACACTAGTTAGTTGGTTAGTGTTTCTTATACAATCTATTAGTTGTTACAGATGTCAGCTAAGTGTTTCGTAGGTTTTTCGGATGGCGCTAGCTAGCATACTTGTAACCTAGCTTCAGCCACACGGGTCATTTATTCACCCTCAGGACAGCTAATTACCTCTAGAGGCGTTTGCTTAGGTCCTGCTACTAATAATGTGGTCGAGTACAGGGTTGTTATTGAGTTGTTATGGGATGCCGCGTTACATGGCATTACCCGTCTGGATGTCAAACTTGATTCTCAACTCGTGCTTTCCCAACTCAATGGAGATTATCAGGTGTGACACGCTACTTTGTTACGTCAGTTTTTGCATGTTAGATTTCTTGAAACAAACTTCGAATATATTTTATTTAATCGCATTCTAAGAAATGAAAATACAATCACTTTTGCTTATGCGAACTACATACTAGATTGTCATATAAAACACATTTTGTAAAAGAAGCATAACATATGCATTTGAGACACTTGTAAATAACGAG
>LPNX010708791.1:167581-222437 GCA_001517045.1 Pseudotsuga menziesii
ATAGATCTAATCCTGCTCCTTAGCCTCCTCGACTGCAGTTGTCTCCTCGGCCTCCCTGTAATGTATAACGGCCTTGGATACCCTCCTTAGAAGGTGTATCCAGGTAGTCATAATCCTTACTACAAACTCCTGCATGAAAATGGGAATATGCTCTATCCGCATGGTAGGGACCCCTTGGGTTAGCCTGGATAGCTTCCCCTCGAGAACTCAAAGTATACTCTGGTCCCCACCCTATGTAGGCCGCACAAAATCCATAGGGTTCCCATCGGGGCATACAGGTCCAACATTTGCATTTTAAAACATTTAAAACCGGACTAAAACTCTTATACATATGTATATAGCTTTATGATTAAAATTCATAAAAATAAAATAACATAAAAATAAAAATACCTAGCTCTCCCCACGCCTCCCTTGGCGGGAGGACAAGATCATTATCTCCTTGGAAGTCTAGTCCGACGTACGAGAATTGCTCGAGAGTTGGTACTTGTCGCTCCCACCACAAATAGAAATCATCATCACAAACACTTTGGACTAATCCTCTGCCACCTTGACGGAGAAATAACTCCCCCCATATGTTAAGTCTAGGATGACGAGGGGAAGGTGGTGGTAGTGCTACTACAGGGCTAATAACATGCACTCTCTCAAAGAAGAATGCCACTAAAATACTTGTGAATCCAAATTTCTTCCTGCGCCCTCTTTTGCAGCCAGAGAGCTGTTTCCTCATAATCGGGATCATACCCGAGCACCAATCAAATACTATACCTTGCATGCACTCCACTGCAATCCGCATCTGAGTCTGAGTAGCTAGATGTAATGAAGAAGATCCAACAATTCTTGCCACAGTGCTTACCACTACTTGTAATGGAAAGCTATTTATGTGAACAACAGGGACTCATGTCCCCTTCTTCTACGTGCCCAGTGGGAAGTAAGTGTCAATGTAGTTCTGGACATTCATAGGGTCACCACCCCTACCTGTACCCTCAAGGTTCATGGACATACCTCTGCAGGAAAGCCCTGTAATAAAATACATGTCCTCTATTGTAAACTCCAAGATCTCTCCTTGAAGATCAAAGACACCAAGGTCATGATCCCAGTAACTAATCAGTTTTTATAATAAACAGACATTGACCCTCATGTCAGAAGTGTAGTAGAACTTCAACAAACCACATTGTTGTAAAGCTTGTAAAGTCGAGGCATTCCGTACTGCTTCTCGATCCATGTCTACGTGCTCTCTTTCCCTCCACTCTAGCACCATTTTGTACCTACCCATTGACCATTATTAACCATTAGAAGCCATCCGTGTCTTTTAATTTTGGCCATC
Organism: Pseudotsuga menziesii; assembly: GCA_001517045.1. Taxonomy (NCBI): domain Eukaryota; kingdom Viridiplantae; phylum Streptophyta; class Pinopsida; order Pinales; family Pinaceae; genus Pseudotsuga; species Pseudotsuga menziesii. The sequence goes on from LPNX010708791.1 coordinate 168,903, forward strand.
TTGCAAGTTTTGCTAGGTCGCGCAACATACGCGACTGTGCTTTCAGCACGTCATGTATCATATGCGGGTTGCTTTAGAGCAAGTCATGTATGAAACATGTATATGCAATTTCCATAGCAACAGATCCGTGTATGTTGCGTGACCCTTTTAGGGCCGACGCAAAAACAAAGAATTGAGCGGATGAAAAAAAGGAGAAGGGAGAGACTACCAAATTGAAACTTGCGTATTTCGATTTGGTCCACTGGTTTGTCCTTGGTAAGCAACTGAAGTCAGAGGTAAAAACTTGCCAAATTTAGTAAATTGTCAAATGATATGTTTATTTTTGTTTTTGAACTATTTATAGAAAAAATTCAATTTTTTTGACCCATGGTTTATAGCTTAAAAATCAATTTTTATAAATGAACTAATACCATGACTTTTTACTAAGTGCAACAGGTTTGAGATCATCAAGAGGTGTTATCCGCGACATATAGGGTAGGATTTGGTCCTCATTATGTACTGTGCATTTATACCTTATCTATTATTTAACCCTAGGATTACTTTTTTACCACGAACTATGGTGTTAAAACCACTTTTACCTCGTCATACTTCATTGTTCCTTCGTAGATAGGGCCTCCTTCTCATGGGTACCCTAGTCTAAAACACTTTATCATCTTTTGGTACCCATGTCGCAGTTGTGCTAGGTTTGTGGGAGCCTTCTTAGTGGGTTTTCATGAGAAAATGAGCCTCATTTTCCATCTTTTATGAGTTATCCCTGTTATAAGGCTCCTCGCACTTTTGGAGTTTCTTTAGGCCCTAGTTTGATTACTTAAAACAAACTAGACTACTGAGTAAACTTGTTCGTCTAGACTCGTTAAGAATAAGTGAACGATCATCCACTTAGGTAGAAGTTTACCCCTTTTTTCCGTCCTTGTGGATTATTTAGGAAAAATGAATACTCTATTTTCTATGCAATTGAGAAGAGTATCTTCAAGTACAGGTTTATCACTTTTACGGACCTGAGGGACTAAACTTATGGAAAAGGAACATCTGGTATGAGCATAGTTTTCTCTTTTTCATGCTCTCAAAATCTAAAGAAAAAAGCATCGAGTTTACTGTTGTAAGCCCCATTTCTTGTAATCAAACGGATCTTTCCAAGTGATATTGCCTTCCTTCACACTCGTTAAACTCAGGCTACATGTCTCTTCTGAAGGTGTGTTGATATGGTATTAGTTTACCCCTTTTTCGGAACTTGCCGACTAAGTACAAAAAAGGTATACCTTAGTCCTTCGAGAGCTAAGAGAGTTCTTATGTGGATTGTTTTATACTTTTTCAGCCTCATGAGACTAAATTGTACGAAAAAGCACCCCCTATAGTCTTCTTCGGAGTTTCGAGACTCTCAAAACATGAAAACACCAACGAGCATGTACTGGTTCGGGCTCGTAAATTCCACGAATATGTGACATTATCAAGCATTATTCTCTCCCCTCTTCAAGCTTGTAAAAAATGAAGAGAGACTCTAGTTAACCTTCCTGGACTCGTTAAAATTTAACAGGAAAGATAAGGAAGAATTAATCTCTTTGGGTTATAAACAGTGGAAGCATGTCCTCCTTGAACAAAGCACTTTCTGAACTTTTTGATACTCATTTCTTAGTTTATACTTTCAGCTCAGCTACTACTTCAAGTTTTTACTCCTCCACTTGTCCTTTATACATGGGGAATATGATCATGTCTCCTACATGATAGATACGTTTAGTTGTCATATATGTTAATTAAAGTTGCCTTGGGTCACCTCTGTGTCGTGCTCACTGTTCAAGGATCTGTACTTTCATCTAATTATTATACTGATTCCATCATTATCCTATCTGAGAATTACTTGTGTCTACCTTCCTGTATTCAATTCCCTAGTCACTCTTGTGATCTATTGAAGGATTCATTCCTTCCCCTTCACATCATGGTTTCTCATCAGCATCTTCTGAAGACTAAGACCTAGAGTTTTGACGATGGTACCTTAGGATTCACTACCATTATGGGTGAACTCCTTTGCTTTGTTGAAATATTGTAACTTCAAAGAATATTCTATATGTATCTTTTGTGGTCCCTAATGGTCCTACTGGGAGAACCACTTGTATTATCTTGTACCCCGATGCTTCTAATCGGAAGAACTAATAAGAGTCATGAGGTTGTCCCCTCTATTTGTAAAGGTGGGTCATTAGCACCCCGGTGTGGTTACTTGAGCCTACATGTGTAACTCGAGCCTACATGTCAGATGAGTTAATTCAAATGAACGAACGAATATAAATAGAGGTGTGGTGCTCCTCATTTGAGACACACACACTCTCACTTGTGTAACGCATTAGTGGAGAAGAGAAGTAGCTGGAGAAGGAGGAGGATCAGGCTTTGATCTCCTTGTTGGTTTTATCTTTTATCTTTTGGGGCATCTATATTGAGGAAGCTTTTGCTGGGTTTTTCCCTTTAGGGTTTTCCCAGGATAAATCTTTGTGTTCTACTTTTGTATGGTTGTGCTTGTCTATCTTTCAGTGATCCTGTTTATATGCTTTTGTTATGAAATCGAAATGAAATACTAATGATCTAGCTTAGCATATGAAAATTTAAGATGGTATCAGAGCCACCCTGAAAGCATACATTGTGCAGCTAAAGAATCTAGGGCTTCTTATTTTTTGGGTCTCTATCCATGATCGATCAGCAAAAGAAGGCTAGACTGACTCTCCATTGATAGGCGCATCTTTCTGTCGAAGCGGAATTTGATTCTGAGCATTTTTTCAGTTTTGGTGCGGAAAATTAGGGCTTTCTATAGAAGAAGAATTTTTTAGTGAGCCCAGCATAGGATTGCTCTTCTCATCAAAATCGATGTTTAGAGACCTGGATCAATAAATTTGGTTGGGTGAAACTTTGAGAAAGTCAAACCCTGGTTTGACCTCGATCTGGAAAAACCCTAAATACTAAAACTACTAAGTTTTGGTACATTCGCTATATCTTGAGATTGGCCAAGGCTCAGGAGTTGAAAATTGTAGAGGCTAAAGATAAAATCCTGATTTACATTTTGTCCAAACTTCAGCCTCAAATTCGCTATATTCTGGGAGATATGATCCCTCCAAGTTAGGGTTCCAGCCTCTTCCAGAATTCATCCCTAAACAAGACACCCGGGGATAATTGCTGTAGCGTGCGCTACAGAGGTCCAAATGGAATTCCTAAAGATGTTCCAAAAAGAGCACGAACTTTACTTTCTGTGGTCCAAATTTCAAAACCTGAAGATGAACCAGTGACATGTGGCATGCCGTACAACTTCACTGTTGTGAACAGTCCTGTAACAGGTCACCTTGGGCAAATGATCATAAATCCCAATTGGTGAAACCAATTCTGATGAAACATATGGCGTTGGATCATGGACATGCGAGGTTACCTCAGTGTGAAATTTCAGACACAGAGGAGTAGTAATTTCATAGATATCACAGAAACAATAACATGCATTTATGTAGAAGAAATTGGAAAAGTAGGGCTTCCTGTTCCGGGAGCTTCCCTCCACTGTTTTCAGAAAAGGAGTACATTGGACAGCTCCATTTGAAGAGATCTATCTTTCTATCCAATCAAATCTGAAAGATTCAAAGTTTTGAAAATTAGGGTTTCTTTAATAAACCCTAGATCAGCCAGCTCTGAAAGTAGGATGGACACCTCAAATCGGTAAGATCTAATCTTTTGCTATTTGCATTTGAGGTTCTCATTTCAAAGTGATCTATCACATCAGCTTGATGATAAGCTTGGTGAATTTGAAAACTTCCAAGCATGGAGGTATTTGATCTCTCTGAAGAAAATGAATTGGACACCTACATGAGTAGAGAGGTTCCAGTTCTAGAGGGAGATGAGCCTCAAAGCCTTACACAAGAAGAATTTGATCAAGGCCAAGAAGATCATTGTTGATTCAATCACGGATCAACTTGTACCACAAGTGTCTTCCCTAAAGACACCGAAGATGTTTGATTCCTTGATCAAGCTATTTGAAGATAAGAACATAATTCAGAAGATGGATTTGAGAAAACAGTTGAAGAATGTGAAGATCCAAAATGCATAACATCTTGAAGCGGTAGAAGAAGAAGCAAAGAATGGCCTCCCATGATGATGGGATTCATTCATGTGAGGAATGTGTGCCAAAAGGAAGTGATTACTTTCAGTTGGCTCTAGGAAGAAGAAGAAGCTCGTCTGATAAGAAGAGAAGAAGAAAGATGGGACAAATTGAAGATCAAGCTTTCACCATTCAAAGAAGATCCCTCAAGCGATGAGGAATATGAAGAACTCAATTCTTGACGAACCTCTTATCCATCTTATCATTTGGATAAGAAATGATGATTTCATGGATGAAGAAGATGATGAAGCAGAATGATCAAGAAGGAGTCTACCCACGAAACAAACAAAAGATAAGTATTCAATTGTCATTTAATGATATTGTTTTGTTATGCATTTGATTATATTCAGTTGATGTGTTGTTTGCATGCATGTGATGGGTATGTAGCTCATGGTTCTATTGAGGCCTGGAAATTCTCAGGCGACAACAGTAAGGGATTCTCCCCAGTCAACGTTCCCAAATAGCCCGTTGACTGTTTGGTATAGGGAATTCGTCTGGTTTATGGTTCGGCTACCGTAGGTCAAGTAACAAAACAAAGGTTTCATCGATTGCGGCCCGATCCACCAAGTTTTTGTATTTTTGACTTAATGTATGAGATGCATATACCTAATTAACCATGCAGGGTGAGGAGGGTGCAGGAGCAGTCACAATGTGATGCGCAGGTAATGAACTAACTATCTATCTAACTATCTATCTATCTATCGATCTATCTATCTATCCCCGGGGAGCAAACTGAAATTTAATTATGAGTAATGTAAAGTGTACATGCAACATAGAGAGAAACTAAAGTTAGCCAATATCTCTTCCCACAATGCATGAACAATTAAAGATATTTCCACAACCAGATGGCCAATTGTTTATGAACGACATTCATTACTCATGGTGGAAATCTTCATAGAATAAACCAGAGAACATTCATACAGGAACATAGGTTCAAAGAGTTAGAACGGTTTCACAGTTAATGGATACAAAGTTGAAAACGAAATAGTTACTCTTCAACAAATCCATAGCACAACATTTGAATATTCCGCCAAGCTTTCTCCAACAGGCAAACTGTAATTATCTATTGCAAAAGGAAATAGTTCTTCTTACAATATGTCTTCACCAATCTATCTGGGAAAAAGTCCTTTTCCCTTCTAAGCTTTCTATCTTTATACAAAAAGGTGAGACTGTTGGGCTGCCCAAAGTGACCTTTGGGCTTCCCAACCCCTCGTTTCCCAACGTTCTGATTTTCTTAAATGTTTTACAGAAAATAGTTACAAATTACAATAATGACTGATCCTTCATGAGGAGGGTCCCACTTGAGCATTTAGAAACTTCTTCCATGACGCAGCATCAGAGGCAATGCCCTCAAATGCGCAGGGTTCCAAAAATTGAATGTTGATTTCAAATTTTTCGGCCTGGTTCTTTATGCTTCCACTCTGGCTGTGCTTAATCGAAGCTGGTCTTCCAGGATCTGCACACTAACTGCTGAATGGCCTACTTCGCTTCTCAGAATCTGGTCATCAATGGCCTTAATGTGCTGCATTCTTGCTTCTTCATCCTGATATTTCTTCTGCAAAAACTCCAAAAATGAGTCATGGTCCAGGAAAGCCTCGAGCCTCTTCTCGGCCTCTATTTGGCACAGGTTGTAGGTAATGAGAAGTCTTCTGAAAAACTCGGTGCATAATCCCTTTGTCTGTTTAACTGCCTTCTTGAAATCTTCAGCGGTGTTGATGGCGAACTCCACCAGGTCATAATCCCGCTTAAGGGCATATTTATCTTTTGATGGCAGCTCTGCTGGAGCTTCTTCGTTGCTTTCCAACCTCGCCATTCTTGCAGTTAGGACCTCGAGGACGTCCTGAGATCTGTCCACAAAGTAAGATGTTGTTTCCAAGATCTCTTCCAATCGTCCATCGATATGCAGTACTCTACATCTTTCTTCTTCAACAGCAGTCTGTAGCTGCAGCATCTTGGCCTTTTGGGCTAAGACATGCTCTTTGAACGGCTGGAGGTTAACCTGCTGTTCTCTTGCTTCCTCTAGAGCAGTTGTTAGCGAGGAAATCTGTTCCTGATGTTCCTTCTTCAGTTCTTGGGTGTGCAGATCATTGGCCTCCAAGAGGATCTTTTGCTGCTCTTTTAGCTCCTCCACCTTTGCCAGCAGCTGTTCCTTTTTAGTTCTTAACCCTTCGTATTCTTTCTGTACTCTCTTCAGAGACTCTTGTGTCATTTCCAGAAGTTGTATTTCTCTTTGGAGGGCCTGTACTTCAGCTCTTGAGGACTACATTTCCCTTTGCATATCTTAATATTTCCTCTTGAGCCTATTGCTTTCTTCCCTCTCTTTCCTCAATGTACCTTTCAACTGAGCAGAGGATTTCTTGGACTGCTCCAAGTCAGTTATTATCTTGCCTACATTATCCTCTGAAGCTTGGATAAATGCAGACTTGGCTCTTAGGGTAAATCTTGGATCTTGGTCTATTCCTAACATAACAGCCGTATCCTTTATCATTTTACCAGGTAGACCTTCCGCCTCAACTTTCCTCTCTGTTCTCTTTATTATTCTCTTTGTTTCCCTATCATAATATACAGTGTTGAAATCAGGGATTTCTTCCCCTTTTTTCTGAACAAAAGGAACCAGCTTGAGAGTGGGGACCATGGGTGTGCTGGCGGCAGGTACTTGTAGGTCCTGAACCTCGGGGTTCTCAACATCCTGGGTCTGTCATCCATCGATGTCGGAAGCTGACTGTTCTGTCTCAGTCTGTGTCAGCTTCAACTTCTCTGCCTCCTGCTTTTGTAGCTCCTCATTGAGCTTTCTCTTAGCTTCTTCAGCTGCTTCTTCTGCCTCTTTAGCTGCTTCCTGGGCTTTCTCAGCTGCTTCTTCGGCAGCTTTTCTTTTCCCTTCACTGTGCAACCACTCTGCAGCTTCCTGTGCCAATCTTTGGGCTTCTTCATTTCTCCTTTTGGCTTCTTCCTTTGCCTTTGCCTGTTCATCTCCTTTTCCACCTTTGGTGGTGATTTTCTTCGTGAATCTTCTCTTCAGTGCTGTCATGTTCGGGGCATTTCGGAAGACAGATTCTTCCCTATCAAAATGATGGGTATATTCGAAATGCACCTTATTTTCTTTACAATGATCGGCCACTTTACCATGGGAGTCATTTCTGTGATAGGGCATCTCGTCAAAATGGAACCTCTCCAGCTCCTCTACGAATTCACCAGCTTGTTTCACCTTAGTGAACCTGTAGCTTCCAAGTCTGAAGGGCAAGGGAGGATAAGCAGTCTTCTTGTGTTCGAACAGGAAGCTGCCTATTCCATCCAGGAACACTTGTCTGACTACCTCCTTATGGACAATGTAATCAGTTGCATATTTTGGCAGTAGGGAAGGTGCTCTCGAGCCTCCAAACATTCTGAAGTACATGCCATGTTCGGTCAAGTAGTAGTCTACGTAATTTTGTATCACTTGCATGGCCTCCTCCGACATACAATCACACTCTTTCCAGAAAATGAGTGTGTATAGTGGCATAATGAAGTGCTCACAGACTTCTCTGTAATGGCTGTGGTACTGGTGTGCCCACAATGGTCTATAAGCAGCATAGAAATGCATTCTTTCCCTGTCCCAGATGCACCTGAGACTAGGGAAAAGCTGGTTGCATAGTATACAGTCTATGAGTATTGAGCTCATATAAAATTCAGACCTTTTTTGGGACTCTCCTTCCAAGGGTGAGGCCAAGCAAGAAGAAAGACTGCTTGATACAAGGCTGGCCCAATTGAAGACTGTCCCTTGGGTTGCCACATGAAAAATGATGGGTATCCACTCTAGCTTGAAGACTCTGCCATGGGCTCTCCCAAAGATCCTATTAAGCATCAGAGCTATAAATCTGTAGGGAGCCCTCAAGCTCGCTATATCATACTCACCTGTGGGTCTGTATCGGTAATGTTTTCCTTGCAATAGCATTCTCTTCAGGGTCTCTACCAGGTCCATTCTAATGCTACTCAGCCAGTCATCAGATAAGAATACTTGGGCTTCTGGCAGTTGATAAGCCAACACCACATATCCATGGCTAAATGCAGCATAGCCCTGTCTTTCAACATTTTCCAAAATCATTGTGGTTATATCTGCCCGGGGCAGAATCCAGCCAATTACCTCAGAGCATGGGAACAGCTCTGGTCTGGTGGCGACCTTGATAAGGGAAGATCTTTCAATGTTTGCATATATGGACTCTTCTTCTAAGCCCATGTCAGGAACTTCTCTTCGGGTAATTAGTCTATAGATTTCCCCCCACTGGTATTCAGGTTCCACACCAGAAATGCATTTAGTGTCTTCATATACGTATTCTGTCTTGGTGACCACTTCTACTTCTAGCTCTTCTTCAACCACAGGGGCCTTCTTCTTTTGTCTCTTTGACATTGTGAACTCGAATTCTTCCTGCCATATATAACATTGTAACATTAAGCAATTCCAGTTGCAGACACTTATATGACAATGTGCAGTGTTTTACTTCTTTTATGGGTATCATGACAGCAATTAGTTAACGAAGCTAACATATGTGTATGACCTTACTAACAAAGCTATTTAAACATGATGCGCATTGTTCAGTGAATTAGTCTATGTCTAGCATGATTGAAAAGAGTTATATGCAGTAAGGTTATGCAAGCTACCACTGTTTGCCAAAACCAAACATTTCTCACAATGCAATCGGATGGAGAAACATCTATATTATCGCGAAGAAAACTCCCGCTATCTGCGGGTGCCATTATCAAAACACTGCGCGGGACAGATAGGGGACAATTAAGCAAGCCCTGAAATGAAGCTTTTAACAACACCACTACCCTTGCGACTTCTGGTTAACAAACTGAACGCCGTGACGTATCCCCTCCACAGGTTAGGGTTTAAAAATAACTACGGGCGGAACAGTGCGGCTAAATGCTGGCTATTCGAGGATGCGGGCTTCTAGGGTGCGTTTGATCAAAGAAAAACCCCCAGTGCAAACTATGGTGCAGAATTATGCGTCGCGGTACACCCTCTTCCCCGGCCCGGGTTCGAAACTGAGCAAGAATTGGGTTGCGCGGGACCGCGTAGGCAAAAATGGCTAGGGTTCGAGGATAAGGGTAAAAGGGCAACCCTCAAATGCTATAGAAAACCACAAAACCCTCCCCCTGCAAACCTATTATTACACACAGGGTGGCTTGGCGTAGACGGCGTAACGGCCGCCTGCACCAAACCCCCATCCCCTACGCACGAGGCTGCAAACGAAAGTCATGGGCAAAATACTGCTTCGGTGTTAAAATGCCCCATCCCATGGTCAAAAGGATAAAATCTCCACCTATATACGCGTCTAATTGAACGGGACGAGAAATTCAGCTGGGGAAGCAAACCATCATAGAAAACCACCAACATTTCAAACGGAAAGGGAGAAATGAAGAGCCTACCTGGCAATACGGCGAGTATGGCGGGTCGACGACGGTCAGGATTCCACAATTGCCACCTGGATGCAGGTACACCGACCGAGGGGTCCTTCGTAGCTCGTGAGAATGACACGCACGACAATGACAGCACTCAACAGTCGAGAATAACAATAAAAAATATAACCCCTCGACCTGTATATATAGTCAACACCACGGGCGCGAAAAACATCGGACGTCGGAGCATTTTCTAATCGGGGGCTGAAAGCACTTGTCCTTCCGCAACGGCGGACGACCAAAGCGTAGATCCAGCCGCAGAGACGTGCATGGGGGGAAAACTTAGAATATCGAACGTCGGAGAGTTTCTGAATCGGAGGCTAAAAGCTTATTTCGCTCCGCAACGGCGGAAAGCTGAACCAAAAATCCCTCCGCAACGGTGGGGATAACCGGGAGGAAACTTAAATTGGAAGAAAACTAATGACATATCGGCAAGATTGGCACTTCCCTCATCCACAACGGCGGAAACATAAAGCCTCCCACCATCCGCAACAAGACTTAAGCCGGAAGCAACAACACTTAAAGGCTCGAAAAGTTTAGAGCTTTGGCAGCCGCAACAGTGGAAAAGAAAAAGACTTCGGGCAAGCGACTAAAGGCTGACGCGTCGGCTGGCGGATCGCTTTATACATCGGGCGTTAAACCTCTTTGGGAGCCGCAACGGCGGAAGAAATGATCAGAAATTTTTTTGATGCAAAACCACAAAGCATCCGACGTGAAAACAAATAAATCGAAAAAATTAATCGAAGTCAAACCGAAAATCTATCCGCAACAGCGGAAGCAGAAGTGACAATGGTTCCGATGCAAAACAAAAAACTAGCCAATTTCGCCAACCGAATCAAGAGCAAAGTCGAAGTTAAAACTAAAAATCCGTCCGCAACGGCGGAGAAAGAAACGACAAGTCTTTCCGATCTGCACCAAAAAAAAGCCGCCGACGTGAGAGACCGACGGATCGGAAGACGAAAACGCATTTCCTTCCGCAACGGCGGAAGACGAAAACAAAGACTCACTCGCAACAGCGGAAGATCAAAACAAAATACCTTCCGATTCAGACATGCTTCAAATGCAATTAAAGGCAAATGATGAAGGCTTGATCAATCATTGAAATTCTTAATCAAAAATTGAAAAACAGCTATAGATCAATCCAAGCATAAGCAAGTCTTCCTGAAATGTTCTCAAACCAAATCCAAGAAGACAATCAAACTAATTCAAGCAAAAGGAGGGTCCTAAAATTTTTGGAATTTTGGGAAATTTGTTGCAGCTACAACAGGTTCTATACAAATATCCATTGTTACTTATCTAGAATGAAACCTATTTGCTGACATATTGGATTAGTGCACAATCTTAATGATGTCATGGTAGAGATTGAAGGCATATAGAAAGTTTATGTGAGATATGGATGAATGTTGTATTGGCTAAATAGTTGCATGATGCATAAGAATTTTTCGTTATGCATATGTAGTTCTAACCTTGCAACTAGTGCATTTGAATTGTAGGAAAGGTCCTGTGCAACCTCCTAAAAGAAAAGAAGGATGAGACTTGTTCCGAAGAACAAGTGATGACAATTCAATAAGCATGAATTTGAAGCTCTGAGGGTCAGAGACACCATGATGAAAGAAAGAGCTTCAAAGAGCGGTAGATCCACCTCGAAGGATGAATACCACCATGGGTATGAGAGATAACTCAAGATGAAGAAAAAAATGCTATGAAAGAAGCTATGATCAAAGAATAATAGTTGATTATGGGGAATGATGTATATGATATGATTTCGAGACATAAAGGGAAGTACATAGTATCTTCCATATGGATCTGCAAGAACAAGTGTACAAAGCAAGAATCGTGATTTGCCTCAGAAAGAATAGACTATGACATGACATACTCTATTGACCAGTATATATCAAGCATAGAATCACCTATACAGAATGAAGAAGGAAGACAATACTCCACTTCAGGGGGGAGTGACTGCAGAAGATATCTGAGTTCGACACGGTACGACATGATGGACAGCTTCCTGATGGATCGAGACTTTACCAAGAGTAAAGTGGGTTCCAACCTTCAAAGTTGAATGCAGAAGACTAGGATATGTTGATGATCTGACAAGACGAACTCATGGAAGATGTTATGATGATGTTTGGGATATGGTACTCAAACCAGAAAGCAAGCATGTGGCATCTTACAAATGGATTTGCAAGATAAAATATGTCACTGATAGAAGTAAGGAAAGACTTGTGGCTAGAGGTTTCTATAAGAAAGAGGGAATTAATTTTGAAGAGACACTTACTCCAGGAAGCAAGGTACACTTCCTTCAGAACTATGATGGTAGTTGCTTCCATGATGAAGTAAAGACAATCCTTCCTTAATGGTATGATTGGGGAAGAGTTTTAGATCGAAAGGATCTGAAGTTGAAGACAGATGGACTCATATATGTAAGTTGAAGAAGGGCCTCTATGGCATGAAGCAAGCTCCCAGAGCTTGGTATGGCAGTTTCTTGTAAATTATGGGTTTTAACAAGAGTAAAGCTGATCCTAACCTTTATCTCAAGGTTGTAGAAGATGAACCTGTCATCCTGTTATTATATGTGGATGACTTATTCTTGACAGGGAAGCAGAAACAGATCATGGAAAGCAAGAAGAAACTAGTAGAAGAATTTGAGATGAAAGACCTTGGGTTAATGCACTATTTCCTAGGTCTGGAAATATGACAAAGTTCAGAAGAAATATTTCTCAACCAGGGAAAGTATGCGGTAGAGATATTGAAGAGATTAAATATGTTGGAATACAAAGCCATGGCCACACCCATGGACTCCAACCTGGGGCTGTTAGATGATGACTCATCAGAGTTAGTAGATGCGACTCATTACAGACAGATCATTGGGTTATTGATGTACTTAACAAATACTAGACCAGACATTTGTTTTGCTGTGAACACCTTAAGTCAATATCTTGTTCAACCAAGATGGGTTCACCTAGTAGCTGCAAAACATGTGATGAGATATCTGAAAGGGACTATAGACCTTGGTCTATACTATGATGGTAGCCATGACTACAAATTGTATGGCTATACAGATGCAGATTGGGTTGGAAGTATCTCAGACAGGAAAAGCACATCAGGTAGATGCTTTTGTTTGGGGTCTGCTATGAGTTCATGGTTTAGCAGGAAACAGTCCAGTGTTTCTCTTAGAACAACAAAAGCAGAATACATAGCAGATTGCTTTGCTAAGTTGTGAAGCCATATGGCTTCGGAAGCTTATATCAGGTCTCCTTAACCTGAAGATGGATACTACATTGATTCTATGTGATAACAAGAGTTGTGGTAACAGAGAACCCTGTGTTCTGTCGTAACACATAGAAATCCGATATTTCTACATACAAGATAAAGATGCAGATGATGATGTTTCAGTATTCCCATACTGAAGATATAGATGATGCTTTCAGTATTAATATACTGGAGATACAGATGGTGATAGTTCAGTATTCACATACTGAAGATGCAGATGATGATGATTTAGATGGTGATGTGCTGACGAAGCCTCTGTCCCGAGTAAAGTTCGAACACTTTTGAGACAAGCTTGGTGTGGTTTGGAAAGACCTTCCTTGAAAGGGGGAGTAGTGATGTTGCAATGGGATTGTATCATCCTGGGGCATATGTCCAAAAGTGATCCGGAGACCTCGATCTTCGAGAATGAAGAGGGATTGTATCATCCCGGGACATATGTCCAGAAGTGATCCGGTGACCTCAGTCATCGAGAATGTAGCAGGATTGTATCATCCTTGAAATTCGGTTCAGAATAGATCCGGTGAACTTCGGTCATCGAGAAGGTGGCAGGATTGTATCATCCTTAGACTTCGATTCAGAACGGATCCGATGAACTTCGGTCATCGAGAAGGTGGCAGGATTGTATCATCCTTGGACTTCGGTTCAGAACGAATCCGGTGAACTTCGGTCATTGAGAAAGTGGCAGGATTGTATCATCCTTGGAATTCGATTCAGAATGGATCCGGTGAACTTTGGTCATCGAGAAGGTGGCAGGATTGTATCATCCTTGGACTTCGATTCAGAATGGATCCGGTGAACTTTGGTCATCGAGAAGGTGGCAGGATTGTATCATCCTTGAACTTTGGTTCAGAACGGATCCGATGAGCTTCGGTCATCGAGAAGGTAGTAGGATTGTATCATCCTTGAACCTCGGTTCAGAATAGATCCGGTGAACTTTAGTCATCGAGAAGGTGGCAGGATTGTATCATCCTTGGACTTCGGTTCAGAACGGATCCGGTGAACTTTGGTCATCGAGAAGGTGGCAGGATTGTATCATCCTTGAACTTTGGTTCAGAACGGATCCGGTGAACTTCGGTCATCGAGAAGGTAGTAGGATTGTATCATCCTTGAACCTCGGTTCAGAATATATACGGTGACTTTGGTACTCGAGAACGTGTGTTGATCCCGTAATTCCAATAGGAAGGATTGTCTGAGTTCCACAACTGTGTTGATCCCGTAATTTCGAAAGGAAGGATCATTAGTAACTCCGTAAAGACCTAAATCCTGTAATTCCGAAAGGAAGGATCATTGAATTGATCCTGTAATTCCAATAGGAAGGATTGTCTGAGTTCCACATATGTGTTGATCCCATAATTCTAAAAGGAAGGATCGTTAGTAACTCCGTAAAGACCTAAATCCCATAATTCCGAAAGGAAGGATCATTAGTAACTCCGTAAAGACCTAAATCCCATAATTCCGAAAGGAAGGATCGTTGGTAGCTCCGTAAAGACTTGATCCGGTAATTCCAACAGGAAGGATTGTCTGAGTTCCACAGATATGTTGATCCCATAATTCCAATAGGAAGGATTATCTGAGTTCCACAAATGTGTTGATCCCGTAATTCCGAAAGGAAGGATCGTTAGCAACTCCGTAAAGACCTAAATCCCGTAATTCCGAAAGGAAGGATCGTTAGTAGCTCCGTAAAGACTTGATCCCGTAATTCCGAAAGGAAGGATCGTCTGAGCTCCACAAATGTGTTGATCCTGTAATTCCGAAGGGAAGGATCTTTAGTAACTCCGTAAAGACCTAAATCCCGTAATTCCGACAGGAAGGATCGTCTGAGTACCATAGACATGTTGATCCCGTAATTCCGAAAGGAAGGATCATGTTGATGTTTTGATGATGATGATGTTGATGTTTTGATGATAATGATTTTATGATGATGATGATGCACTGATCGAAAGATCAGAGTGTGATGATGATGATATTTTGATGTTTTGATGATGTTGAATGTTTTGATCATAATGATGTTTTGATGATGTTGATGTTTTCATGATGATGATGTTTTTATGATGATGATGATGTACTGATCAAAATATCAGAGTATGATGATGATGTACTGATCGAACGATCAAGAGTATGATGATGATGATGTACTGATCGAAAGATGAGAGTGTGACGATGATGATGATCAGTATGTGATGATGACAACATACTGATCAAAAGATCAGAATATGATGATGATGATTCTGTTCGAGAGTTGAAGTATGATGATGGTGCTGATCACAATGTTACTAATCAGAATGTGATGACGTTGCTGATCGAAAGGTCAAAATGCTGAAGATGTCTTTGCTGATCGAAAGATCAAAGTGCTGAAGATATTGCTGATCAAAATGCTGAAGATGTCTTTGCTGATCGAAAGATCAAAGTGCTGAAGATATTGCTGATCAAAATGCTGAAGATATTGGTGATGATCGAAAGGTCAAAGTGTTGAAGATGTTGCTAAAAATGTTGCTGATCGAAAGGTCAAAGTGCCGAAGATGTTGCTAATTGAAAGGTCAAAGTGCTGAAGATGTTGCTGCTGATCGAAAGGTCCAAGTGCTGAAGATGTTGCTGATCGAAAGATCAAAGTGTTGAAGATGTTGCTGATCAAAAGGTCAAAAGATGCTGATGTTGATTAAAGAGTTGCTATCATCAAATATTGAAGACGAATACTATATGATGTTGAAAAGCTTCCAATGATTTATAGATGTGTTACCCTGATGATGTTGATGATGTCCTCTCCTACTATTGTTGTTATTGATGTTGTTGTCGAATACCCTTCTCGTTAAGGGGGAGTGTTGAAATATTGTAACTTCGAAGAATATTCTATATGTATCTTTTGTGGTCCCGATGGTCCTACCGGGAGAACCACTTGTATTATCTTGTACCCCGATGCTTCTAATCAGAAGAACTAATAAGAGTCATGAGGTTGTCCCCTCTATTTGTAAAGATGGGTCATTAGCACCCCAGTGTGGTTACTTGAGCCTACATGTGTAACTCGAGCCTACATGTCGGATGAGTTAATTCAAGTGAACAGATGAATATAAATAGAGGTGTGGTGCTCCTCATTTGAGACACACACACTCTCATTTGTGTAGCGCATTAGTGGAGAAGAGAAGTAGTTGGAGAAGGAGAAGGATCATGCTTTGATCTCCTTGTTGGTTTTATCTTTTATCTTTTGGGGCATCTATATTGAGGAATCTTTTGCTGGGTTTTTCCCTTTATGGTTTTCCCAGGATAAATCTTTGTGTTCTCCTTTTGTATGGTTGTGCTTGTCTATCTTTCAGTGATTCTGTTTATATGCTTTTGTTATGAAATCGAAATGAAATACTAATGATCTAGCTTAGCATATGAAAATTTAACATGCTTCAGTTGTTAGTGTCACTCATTTTCTGACATTCTGTTGAGTTCTTTCCATGTTCAACTTCAACACATCTATTCACATGGTAGGGATTGTACTAGTTCCTTTGGATTTCAACGAATACCTTAGGTTCACCTCTATAACCTAAGTTGTGCAAGATTGTGTTATGTACAACTACACAGCTTCTAGATTTTGAATACTCATCATTGTATATTGTGGCTTCGATCCACCTTTGTAATATACGTGGTCTTGTTACCTGTATTATATGACGTAATCAAATATTGTAAAGGAGCTAGTGTTCCGCTATATTGAACATAACATCATCAGATATGATTTTGTTTATGACTTTGATATGTATTTGTTTCAGGTACCTCCTCTACTACCTTGGTAGTCGAGTTCTCCAAGATTAAAAGATTGTAATGTATTTTGGCCATCGCTTCCCTCTGACCTCATACATTAGGGGGCATCTGTTATCATGTAAAATGGCACTTCTCCGTCTGAGTACTAACATTCAATATGTCATCGCACAAAAAGACAAACTGGATTGAAGTAGCCAAAACACTATAGACATGCATGACCTTTGATACATCATCACATTACTAGCTGGATATATTTTTGTTTGGACAATAGGGTTGAATACATGACTATTTGCATAGCAACCCGCGTATCATACACGAGTATGTGCATTGCAACTCGCGTATATATTATTAGGGCTTGCACCTGCGGGTTTCCTTAAAGCAAGTCACGCATCATACGCGACTTGCCAATATACATAGTTGTGTATGCCTTAATTCAAAGTTAAAAAAAATATAAACACTATTAGTCGAGGATAGTTGGGCCCTTAATCATAGCTATCCCAACATCCCCAACCATCTCAACCTTCGTAACCTGTCTCTTTCCTCATGCATAAATAGAGGGTAGGGGTTGAGGCTAATCAATAATAATTGGTGGAGCAAAGTTATGTTGGTGGTATGCCTTCAGATATCTTGGAGTAGCATAACTCAGTGTCCTTGGTTTGCAGAGGAGCACTTGTCTTAGATGTTGGGTTGTAATCTCACCACATTTGTTTATCAATAAAGAAAATTCTTCTTCCAATATTGTGTCTTTGCACTCTTATATATTGTTTCATTATGAATATGTTATTTTATTAACCATTGATATAATATATAAATTATTGCAGGAAGATCTTGTTCTTTGCAGGTGATTAGAGATACTCTGGAAGCTGTTGAAGTAACTTGAAGAGAAGAATAAAAGCTAGGATCAACCGTCATAAATAAGGTATGCCCAGTTTTCTTCCTATTTCTATTTCAAATTCTGAAATGGTTGATTGCCTGCAAGTTAGTTTAGTAAGTTGGTAACCCCATAGGCCCTAGGTTATAAGGGTGTGTTTTCCTGAACAACACAAAGGCTACTAGTATCTTATCTTTAATGCTTAAAAACCATTAAATTTTGTTCCAATGATGTTGAGGATTTGTTAAATGCTTGGTGAGAGGATATAATACTAGCATTAATGCCATCTCAACTCATGTTTTTTACAAGCATTGTTTTAGAAGAAGCCAAGAATTTAGGGATTTTTTTCAATATTGCGAGCATATATGAGCCTTATGGGTATAGAAGGCCTTTTTGGGATCAACTCAAAAAGTAATAAAACTTGGAAGGTGATAATTTCATTATAGGTGGGGGTTTGGATTGACTCTTTCTTCAAGGGAGGTTTGGGGAGAAGTGGCTAGCCTTTATCCTTTTGCAAACGATGTCATATACGCCTTTAAATAATCTAGTATGATTGACATTAATCTTATACAACTAGTCCCAACCTACACGAACTTAAGGATGGAAAGAATAAGCATTTCTAAAAAACTAGACAAATTCTTAAGGGTAGAAAAATTGAAGGAGATTGAGAGATACAAGTATTGGGTAGGTATTGGTGGCTCATCTAGTCACCTACATATTCTTCTACATTTAGAAAAGGAAGATAAAAACCTCGAGCTTCTTTTAAATTTTATTATAATTTGTTCACTTAAAAACAATTTACAACTAAAAAAACACAATAAAAAAATTAAACTAAATTTAACAATTTAAAATAACTATAATAATAATAATCTAATTTCAAGGTCACGGATAAGACACCAAACTAAGATATGGGATCCCCTTGTTTGTGAGACAAGGGACCCCTTCCATGCATTGATTTGACTACTAAATTCTATGAATGTCTACATAACTACCCCTTGGATTTGAACATGTTACCTTTGAGAAAGAAACATGTGTTCTTAATTGTTTGGTCCAATCAAACTATACTATAACAAATATATATATAGTTTTTATATATTTAAAATGTGACAGCCACCAAACATAGTTTAAAACTTAGAGTTCTGCACTTATAACAGAGATTACCATAAAACTATTGCAAAAATTAAGAAGCATATTGCTTCCTATTACAAAATTTGCTCCTTTTGGAGTGGATATAACAATCATGAAGCAAAAGCAACTACAATAGCTTCTGATAAATCCCCCTAATGCTAAAGCACATTTGAAAAACATAGAACTTGCTATGGGAATTTAGAGAAGGAACCTTCTCGAAAATTCATGCTTGGTATGGTCGGTTCCTATTTGATCACATGGTATTTACTGTTGCTGTACTCGTATAGAGCTCAATCAGTCCAATCTTTTCTCCAATTCTTGAATTCGCTTGTTTTGGGCCTCTGTTTTCTAGGTGGATTCCTGCTCTTGGGCGCGGCGTTCTCTCCCCTATTGGATTGCATTCCTTCTCAAGGTTCCTCACAATGACTCTGAGGCGATGCTTTAGGGTGGTTAATTTATGTTGTATGACCCACATCTCAGAAAAAATCTGCTTCACTCCATGTGATAGAAAACAATCTTAACTACCATCGCTATCTACCAAAACGAATCTCCGAAATTGTTGATCCCAGTCCTCTTCTTTGTGTTGTCCTTTAATCCAATGAAAAATTCCATATCGCCAATAACTGCACTATCATCTTTTCTCTCTTGAAACATGAGAAAAATATTGGAATTTCCAACATATAACATTCTCCACCTGCGTGTTCTCATCATTCACACCTCACTTTGGAACGAGATTTCATTGCCTATGGAGGATTTCAATGCACGAACATGAATGGGAGATGTAATGTTAACTTCTATAGGAAGGACAAAAGCGTTGAGGGCGTAGAGACGTTTCTTGACCTCACCCCATTTATGCATCGATTGATTTAACTACCAATTAATTCACCACGTTTCTTCATGATGGATTACATTTGATAGCATTTAAATCATCCCCTCCTCATGGTAGTGAGGGAGGATACCTATGCATTTCCAATGACGTTAGGGCTGCATAGCCTTAAGGAATAGGGATGCATTGGGGATTTTCTCCAATGAGATACAAAGTTTCTTGGGTTAATTTCACCGCTTGATTGGCTTGGGCATCAACCAAATTATTCACATTCCTTATGATGTGAAACAATTGAGAGCTAGGGAGGGATGAGAGTAGGGCGTTTATTCTATTGATATTATGGCAAAGGTGAAGGTCCTTGGGCTTGTGATATGTTCAAAGCATTCTAATTATGTTTGATAAATCTCCAAACACTAGCATTTTAATGATCCCTCTTTGTTTTGTAAGGACTATTTTTTTTAAAAGAGCAAAGGTCGCTAGCCTATTGTTTGTGCTATTTTTTTTCCAAAGAAAAAAATATAATTTAATTAATTAGTAATCAAATTACATAATGCAGAAATACTTTTCCGGAAATGGCTTGGTGACCATTCTATCAAAAGAGTGTTGACAAAAAATATACGATTTGTGTTTTTCCTAGATCAATCGTGCATAAGCAAAAGTGGTGATACGCTTTGAGAGCCCTTTACAATCGAGAAGCTTGAAAAGTGTTTTTGAAAAATACCGGAGATAAACACAAAGTCATGTCCTTTTATCCATTCAAAAAACCCGAGTAGAAATTTAAAAAAATATATTACTGCTTAATACTGTTTGTGTTATTTCCAAGGCCCAAATGTATTTTTTTATTCTTTGTCTCTTGAGATTAAAAAGAATTCCTCCCTACCTTATAACCCCTTAAAATGTACTAATATATTACACTTATAAAATAGTCATAATTTCATTGTTTAATATTCTATTAAAGCTCCTTAAAATGTACTAATATATTACACTTATAAAATAGTCATAATTTCATTGTTTAATATTCTATTAAACATTACAACTAAATTCATATTTGTTTGATTGTTATAATAAATGATTTTGTATAACCTGTTTTTTAGAACTATTGTCAAGAAACTTATAGTTAGTTTTTATTATTATCAAAATTTCATTTTTAAAAGGGAGATGGGAAGGGGTTTACTTCAATTTACACCATAAATAAACTTTTAAAAAACACTATTTCTTAATTATATGAAAAAATAAAATAAACTAGTCTTTATTTCCCACGTTATAAAAGAAACAAAATACAAATTAAAGGGATTATTTAATAACAAAGAGTGAAACTCATATATATATGTTTTTTTTAATTTTTTAATTTTTATAATTCTATTTTTTTTAAATGAATATACATTCAAAATTTATAAAATATATTAAAAAATTTACAAATTAAAATATAAGTAGAATAAATTTAGCCATGAGGGGTAGCTCGGTTGGTTGGAGTCTGAATCCAAAGACCATTGATATTGAGGTCGAAGGTTCAATTCTCACGTATCCAATTCTCTAGGCCCTTTGGGGTTTGGCTCCAAAAATTGGTGTCGATAGGGTGAGGCCCCTTTGGGTGCCCCCCCTAGAATTGCCACTGTGGATGTAGCGAGCCTCGACCACAACTATCGAGGTTGTTAACCACACGATACATACATACATACATACATACATACATACATANGTTTTCATTACCCAAACTACCAAGGACTATGACAAACAACTCAAAGTTCTCCCATAATTCTATAAATATTATAAACTTGTCCTTGATAAATATTGTGAACATATTTGTGAATATTATAATGTTAAAATTGGGGGGATTTGCACTCGATCGAGGGTTTCTGCATGGTTTTCTTAGTTTGTCTACAGTTTTGATAGAGGGGTAGTCTTTTCAAGAGGTTCCTTCAAGTTGGATGATGGATGACGAGGTCATGGCAACACATCTAGTTGATTATGGTGAGGACGATCTGGCGTAAGGGGATATATTTCCCATGTATGAGGAGTTAAAGTTTAAGAGGGAAAATACGTTGCTCCCCGAGGTGGAGGATTGGGTCCGAATCCCATTGTTGACTTGCAGGCAGTCTAGGACAGATGAATGTCATTCAAGTGGACCATTATTGAACCGAATGAATTTAGCCTTAGGTGAGTCCAGTGACATGGGTAAGGGAAAAGATAGTCCTTTTTCTCAGGTTATGAGAACCTCGAGTGTCGGTCTCCTAAAACACTCCAACATTCTCTAAATGCTTCTCTGAGTTTTTGTCAGGAGAAGGGAGGAGAGGTGGTTGTTCCTCATAACATTAACCATGGTATTGAAGATCTTCCTTTAGGTTTAGCTTGTCCATAGCAAGGAAATTAGTCGATTAAAAGGAGAAAGAGGAGGCGTGTTAAGCATAAAAGGTTAAAAGTAAGTATGATTGTTGGTAAATACATTGCAATAGATGAAGTTCAGAAGCTGATCAAAACTTTGCTAGTTGGAAGGCTTATGGGAAAGACGTGTAAGGTTAGCTCTCTTTGATTATGGTTAGATGAGAAATGACAACCAATTATGGGTAACACTCCGTTGTTTTATATCTTATCCAGAGGCTGGTGCTGCTTCCTTTTAAGGGAAGCTCTAAATGTGGAAGTAATATTAGCAAAGGAATGTTTTTGGGGCCCCTCATGGCTCCTCCTAAAAGAATGGGATCCTCTTTTTGACCCCCAAAGGGAACTTTTGTTCTCGTATAAGATATGGGTTCTAATTCCTTGTTTGCCATGGGATCTATGTAATAAGGAAGTTTTAGAATCGATAGGGGACTCCTTATGTCAATTAAATAAGATAGAAGACTGTTGGAAGCCATGGAGGATTGTCGTTTGGCAAAAAATTGGTTGAAATAGAATAAAGAAAAGGATTGGTAGCATATGTGGAAATAGACCTACCTTCAATGCCTAAATGACTGGAGAATTCCTTTCCAATGTTATCTATGTCAATAGGTTGGTCACCTTAAATATCAATGTTCATTGGAAGGATTTGATAAAGCGCATACTAAAAAAATATGGATAAAAAAGCATAAACTAGTCTCCAAGCCTCAACCTATGGGTGAAAAGGAATCAAGGGGAGAAAAAAGAGGTGCTTTATCTCTAGTGGAGCAGGAATTACAGGTGAGGATTCCCTCTTATGAAGGAAGCCATGAGCTCTATTCAACTATCTCTAAAGGACAATCCCTCAAAAATTGGTAAGACTCAATCTTAGTCTCTTTGTGTTTAATTTGACTCTTCTAATTCTTACAATCATTGTAGTAGCTTGTAGTAAGAAGATTTTAGTTAGCCTCATTATGGGTGAGTCGACTATTATCTCATAGCAGAAGGTCATAACGACGGTCCATATTAAGGGAGAGAATAGGGAAATTGAGGTATCTTATGTGCAGTAGTTTAGAAGGGTGCAACTGTTGATTCTAAGTAAGAACAAAAATAACCGTTATCGATCAATTCAAATTATGCCCCCCAATCCAAAAGGGATAAATCTATATGGGACAAAGAAGTTAAGGAAGACAAAAGTGTAAAAGGGGAATTTGCAATCAGTGTCGATATTCCTAATTCCTTAGAAGGAAATCTAATATCTCTTTGGCTCAATATTAGGATAGAAAAGGTATTTGAGAAGGTAGATAGTGAACCAATATGAGGGCCCTTGAAGCAAGAAAGGCCCGTTAAAAGTTCCACAATGATTGTGTTATCCTTTAATGTCATAGTGGTGGGAGGGGCCCATAAGGAACAAGTCCTCAAAATACTTGCTTATGTTACTAGGCCATATGTGATTATGTTTTAAGAAACCATGTGTACATGAGGGAAATTAGTGGAATTCCTCTTTGCTTTTATGAAGAATTGGTCCTTCATCTCTCTAGACTTTGAAGGATAATCAGGGGGGTTGGTAACAGGATGGAGTTTGGGGTTTGTAGCCATTTATTTTAGGATATTGAACTTGGGATATTGGATGAACTTGAATCAAAAGAAGCCAATAAAACATTTAGTTTTCTTAACCTTTACAGGCTCTATGCAGATAAGAAGACTTTATAAGAGGATTTGGATGAAGCATGCCTATTATGTCTTAAAAGCCTAATTTTGTGTTGAGGTCTGAAATTTACTTTGTTGACCAGAGAAATTCGGGGAAAAAAGGCTTGGGTGGATCCTTTAAGATATTTTTGAGGAAAATTGATTGAAAAAATGGGATTATTGATTTGGAATCCATCATATTAACTCCCTCATGGCATAATGGGAGGAAAGGAAGTGAGGCTATCTAGAAGCGCTTAGATAGATTGTTGGTGGCATAAGAATTTTAAAGAAATCAATTTCTATTGAAGTATGGGTTGGATCTGGAAGGATTTTAGACCATCAACCTATTTTGATAAGATTGGTAGTAATGACAGAAATCTGTCTCCGTAGATGAAGTTTAATAGTGTTTGGTTACTTAAGGAAGAATGTAGAAATTTGGTCTCTTCTAATTTGGATCATATTGACCTAGAAAGGGAGGGATCAACTATGTAGTAGTTCTCCAACTCCCTTCATAAGCTTAAGAGAATTTTGAAAAAATGGGTGGCCATCTTCAAAGTGAGAGGGAAAGATGACTTGAAAGAGACATATAACAAGATTTCACAATTATATGATGGCAATGTTGCACGATATTTTTCATAGGAAGAGGTCAAAACATTGAAATTTTTAGAAGAGAAAAGGATAGACCTATTGAAAAAATAAGAAATGTCTTGGAAGCTCAAAGTAGAGCGGTTTGGTTCTACGAAGGGGACAACGATACAATTTTTTTTCTTCAAAATCATGAAAGTTTTTAAAAGCAAATAAACACCATTTGGGAGGTATCACTCACAAATAGTGAAAATGCATCTTCCTTTAAGGATAAGGCAACAACTGGAAAATTCATTTTTAGTGTCTATTTAAAGAACCGGAAGGTTTCCCCATTGGTGAAATTATGCAAATCTTGAGACTAGTGCCTCAGGTTATAAATGATGAGCAACAATTAGTATTAAAGGAAGAAGTTATTTGCAAAGAAATTAAATAAACTCTTAACTCTTTTGAAAAAGGACATTTTTCTGGTTCGGATAGTTTTACAGTCGAATGTTATCAGGCCTTGTATGATATCTTTAAAAAATATCCATACCAGGTCATAAAACAAGCTAACGAAGTTGGGAAAATGTCAGAAGCCTTGGATAAGTCCTTCATTTCACTTATTCCAAACAAACAAGACGCGTTGTCATTCAATGATGATCATTCTATTTATTTATGTAATCTTTTCTACAATATCATCGCTAAACTTCTTGTTAATCATCTGAAAGGAATCTTGTCAAGTATAGTCTTGGAGGAGTAGTTCACGTTCTCATACAATTGACAAATCCATGATGTGGTTGCCACGACTCAAGAGGGGATGCATTCAATCAAGGAAGTCATTTTTAAATCATTTGTTTTAAATATTGATCTTACAAAGGCATATGATAAAGTTAAGGGGGTTTATCTTTGATTACTACTTACTTAAATGGGTATGAGTATGAAAATATTAAATTGGATATTCTATTGTATTCAATATGCCACCTTTGTAGTTTTAATCAGTGGGATGTCCTTGATGTTTTTTAGATATTCATGTGGCTTACGAAAAGGGTGTGCTTTATCCCTATTTATACTCTTAATGGTTGTAGAATGTCTTAGGTGGCTCATCAAGGAATCCAAAAGAATAGGCACGTTAAAGGGGGTAAAGATCTCAAATTCAGTGGCTATATCCCATCTTTTATTTGTAGATGACATCTTGATATTTGGGCATGGCAGTGATTAGGAGATTGAGAATATCAAAGCTATTATGAAGTTATACAATTGAGTTATGGGCATGGAAATCAATTTAAATAAATCCATAGTGACAGAAAATGGATTATCTTAGAAGGAATCATGGCACATTGGGAAATCCTTTCTCTTACATAGCTAAGGTAGAGGAATATTTTAATGGCAATAAAATAGGTGGTGAGAGGTGGTGTGGAAAATAATAGGTCCATTGAAAGCTAAAATTATGTTATGATTATCTCTAGCTAACAAATTACTTACCTAGGATAATGGGATTAAACGTGGAATCCAATAGCCCATTATTTATTTGTTGGTTGTTGTTATGCTAAAGAAGTTTGGAGGATAGTCAATAATAGTTTAAAGTAAAAAATGACCTATATTATAGAATCAATAGAAGGTTATGTAAGGGTTTGTATCATGAATAATGGTGTTAAAGGTTATAAGAATTTTCCAATGATCTAGGTGTATTGGCTTTGGTGGGCCCCTAATTTGTCGACTTTTGGGGACAAGACCTATCCAGTCGAGGTGCTAGAAAAGTTTCTTCTCAATATTGTCTCGTAATTCAAATTGGATCCAAAAGAGAAAAAGAATAGACAAGAATTCATGTTGTGTCTAAATTATGAGATTGCTTGGGGGTATTTTGATGGGGTTAGTCAAGAGCATCTGACTATCTATGGGGGAGGTGTTATCTTATATTTCAACTTCGATCATTTGTTTGCTATAAAATTTGCAACAAAGTAAGGATTGAACATGCGTGCAAAGCTGTGTGGACTATGTGTTCTCTTAAGATGTGCCCATGAAGCGGGTGTAAGGAAACTACAGGTACTGGGGGATTCCTAGGTTGTCATCGAATGGGCAAAAAAGAAGAGGAAAATTGAGAATCTCAATATTTGTCTTCTATAAGAGCTCATCGAGGAAGAAATGGAATTTTTCAAGTGGTTCTCTTTATTGTAAATTTAGCAAAGCCATAAGATCATTAGGATGGATTGAACCTCGTAGTGACATAAGAATGAATGAGTAAGAATTTCAGTGCAAGAATTGTCAAACATTCATAGTGAAATTATTCTGACAAGAGGCAATAATTTGTTGGTGTTTGAGCAAAATCGAAGATACTTGAACTTTAAAACTTTTATCAAACAATTCCAACACTTATGAATTTCATAAATCAACCAAATATGAATCTTTATATATGCCACATATGGATCTCATAAATAGTTCAGTTACATAAACCAACTCCATGAAACAACCATATAAATCAATCGACCATGAGAGGCAAGATATACCCTAGGAAAACCTTCCAAACACGGAGGATGAAAAACCTAGGAATTCTTTGAGTATGATATATAGATTTGCAGAGAATGGCTTACAACACATAAGCAGATTTCCCGATAGGAGATATCACCACAGCAGTAGAGAAGAGAGATATAAGGCAACCCTGCAAAAACAACTGTATGCAACTGTATTGAACTTGCCATCTGCCTAGCATATTAATAACAAGCCAAAAATCCTAGCATGCAGAAGGTAGCACATAGGAGGATCGATAAACACACTAAGAGCACCACATAGTGAATTCACATTGCCCGATAGGAGATATCACCACAGTAGTAGAGAAGAGATATCTAAGGAAACCCTTCAAAAACAACTATATGCAACTGTATTGAACTTGCCATATGTCTAGCATATTAATAACAAGCCAAAAATCCTAGCATGCAGAAGATAACGCATAGGAGGCTCAATAAACACACTAAGAGCACCAAATAGGGAATTCATGAGGAGGATCTAAGTAGAAATCCCTCCACGTAAACATTAGTGCCCTTCCTTTCCTCAATTAGCTTTAATTGAATGTTCATTGTCTTCAACTGAAAGTGATCTCACTTGAACTGAATGTTAATTGTCTTGAACTGAATGTTACCTAACTTGAACTGAATGTTAACTTACTTGAACTAAATAATAACTGAATTGAACTCAATTTTTAACTGTTTGTTGATCACTTAGTTAACTGGATAACTTAAGTGTCATCGATGCTTCTCTCTTAGTGCCATCCATACACAATTTCTATTATTAACTTTAGCATGGATCTCTTTAGTTAACTGATGCATGCTTATTGATGAATAATAAGCTCTTCTTTACTTAAATGATTAAATTCATTAATAATTCAACTGATGCTTTGACTGAGGCATTGATTAAGGCATTCATATTTTACTGAAGATTTATAACTTGAGTTCACTCAGATATTTGCATGCACAATTCGAATTCTCTTTCTCTATTCTTTATCTCATTATCATTAAATAATTAATGCATGGTCCATATGTGTATTAATTATTTATCCATCTTATCATATCATACTCAAAAGAATTATTCTATACTAATGATCATATATATTACCTCGAGCCATATAGTCATATGCTAAAGCAATTCAATATAAGGGTAGCTATGCCCTAAAGCAAACTTATAGCAATCGGTGACCACGACTAGCAATATATAACATAGTATAACCACATGACTTGATACAACAGAAGTCCATCTCCATAATTGGAGATCCATTTTCATAGGGCATCGTATATGAGAATCATTGACTTGATACAACACAAGTCCATAGTCTTGATACAACACAAGACCAGTCTTGATACAACACAAGGCCAATCATGATACAACACAAGACTCCAATCTTGATACAACACAAGATTCGAATCTTGATACAACACAAGATCACAATACAAGCATCCCACCTCAATACATGAGGACATATATAGGACTTGATACAACACAATGTCCTGAATTCATACCACACAAGTCCCTAACTTAATAGAACACAAGTCTTGGAGAATGAATCCTGATGCTATACAAACAACATAATTTGACGGCATAACCATCATTGAATAATTATTAACCTGTATGTAATACATTGATGACACAACAGAGTGAATTTGAATCCTCTAGGAGTGATTCGAATCCCATGACTTGGACTGAATCCATACATCACTAACTATGGAAAAATCACCATTGGAGGCTCACTAGTGTAACTCTGGATAATTGAAACACCGCACAATCGGTTAACTAACTAAGGTAGGTGAGAAAAGGCGCCTAAATCCTTAAATCATGCAAAAGTGGTGCTAGGATAATTGAAGGTAAACTGAATGTGGCCCATCAGAGATAAACTCAACACATACTAGGGTGAACTGATGGTGGGACTCCCATGACTCAGTGTGGGATCCTAAAATATAGGGATTGGTCTCTTGAGCTCCTAAACTCATGCAGACTGGTGCATCAAGTGGTTGGCGGGCCCTAGCTAACTTCTCCATGGCACTAATGAAGTGGCAACATATTCCTAATTTAGGAGACTTACATTTAGACTATGGTGGACAAGGGAGGATTACAATAATCCTAACATTTCTTACATGTGTACAAGGAACTGAACAAGGAGGTAGATGATTTATCTAAGTAAGCCTTGTTGATGCAAGAAGGGACTTTGCTAGATTATGAATTTGGGATGGGAGACTTATTTCTCAAGTCGAGGACCCTCTTTATAATAAACCAGTTTCTTTCTTATTTGAGTAGTTTGTTGTGGTAAGGGTTTAGCTTGTGAATATCTTGAGTTGTAGGCTTATCCTTTTTGCATATGTTTGATGTAATTAGGTGGCATTAATGGATTTTTTTTCTAGATTAGTAATGTATCATAAACATGCCTAATAGGAGCAATAGCTAGATGAGTGTTTTGGTCGTAAAAACTCCTTTTTGGAAGATAATAGCCCCCTCTAATCAGTCTATGCATATTCCTTTCTCGATTATAAAGGTTTTTTCTTCTGGAAAAAAAATACTATAATACTAAATGTAAGAAAATATTTTATCTTTTAATTATATATGGTGATAATGGATTTGAAAAGATGTAATCTTAGAAATACTAGGTTATTAATTTCGCTTGCTAATATTGAACACGAGCCATGTTGTTGAGAAGAGAAGAATCATTCATGGTTGGAAAACTTCAAATTATGGTCCTAATCATAAATATGGAAATGCTAGATTTCAGGATTGGGACAAGAAAATAATACCTTTTCAACACTTTCTATACTATGGTTATTCTTTATGGCTATGAATTTTAGGCCTCGAGCATTATTGTGATTCTAGGAATACAATTGAATAAATATAGTTTATCCAGTGGGGATAAGCTTCATGTTATTGCTTTTAGTATGAGCAATGACTACCAAGGACTCAAAGAGGACGAGTTAGATGTTTTGAGACTTGACTTAACTATTGGATTATAAAATAAATTCAATCAAATAATTATATCAACAATATTAAATCCAACATAAGTATGGAATTTAAAAATAAAACATGGAATGCCAAAAATATCATCAATAAGTGAAAGATGAAATACTACAACAATTTTCTAAATCCTAAATTGGTTAATCAAAACTCTATTCAAACATTGCAATCTTAAAGAGAAAAATAAAAGTTGTCAAAATTAAGGGCAATGCTTGTTATCTCCATAGTAAAACTTGTTGTTGGAATAACCCAAAAATACCAAACACCTTGGTATGAACATCAATTTAGAAAAGTTTTGAAATAAATGAAGTTGAGGATGAAAACAATTTTCGTTTAATATGACTTTTCTTTTTGTAAGATCTGTGCGTGGTTGGCCTGCCGCTAGGGAAACTAGACCAACCATTGAACCAAAGTTTTGCAACATTTTTCCACAAGGAAGTCGAGTCCACATTTTTTGCAAGGAGAGTCCAAAAATAAAAGTAGCTAGTTAGATATATAAAATAAAAAGTCATATTGTCAATCTATCTAGCATAACTATGAGAGTCTTGAGAAAAATAGAAAGATATTGAAAGACTAAGTAAAATAAAAACCATCAGAAGCAAAGAACTAAGTATCATCGATAATGATCATGGTGGGCACCTTAGAATGCATTGGAGTAGTGCCAATTTTCCCTATGGGGATCCTTTCCTTAAAACCATGTCGATGGTTGCTTTGTTATAACATTGAGCTTTGTTACACAAACAAGGGAATAGTATAAAGAGAGTTCATAATTGGTGAGCATGTATATCTAAAAGTTTAGACAAAGAAAAGTTCCCTAAATCTTGGGATATGTCCTAATCTAGTGCCCATATATTGTGGGACATTTGAAATATTAGCTAAGATATGGTTTGTTTCATATGATCTTGCATTGCCTTATTGGATAAGAATGCATAATGTGTTTCATGTATATTTATTGAAAAAGTATGTGCATGATCATAACCACATTGTTGTTTGGGATTTGATTTAGGTGCAATTAGAAGGAGATATATCGATGCTACTATTGTGTATCCTGGATAGGAAAGTCACGTTGCTCCGGAGCAAGTTCATTGGGCAGGTAAAGGTCCAGTGGACCCATTAAATCCCTAAAGAAGCAATGTGGGGACTTGAGGATACTATGCGAGAGGTACGCTCATAGTTGTTTTGAAATTTTGTATATGTACATAGTGTTGATATGAACCGAGGATGACGCGTAAATTAATGGGAGTGGGATGTAGCGCCCCATTTCTTACCCCAATATGTAATTATGAAAATATTTATGAAATAGCTAGAAGTAGGGTATGAATGGTCTAGTGTGACAAAATGATGC
Source organism: Pseudotsuga menziesii (assembly GCA_001517045.1). Lineage (NCBI taxonomy): Eukaryota > Viridiplantae > Streptophyta > Pinopsida > Pinales > Pinaceae > Pseudotsuga > Pseudotsuga menziesii. The sequence continues at coordinate 199,732 of LPNX010708791.1, forward strand.
AACTATGTACATTTTACATTTGATATAAAAATCACGACTATTGCAGAATAAGAAGGATGAAGAAGAGATGGGGGGCCATAAATACACAAGAGGGAGTGTGAGAAGGGGGTTTAAGGTGAAGATGACCCGAAGTGACTTATAATTTAAGTCAATATTTTTATTATTCCCTTTTATCCTAAGTGTTATAAAGCCTCTTTAATTTAAGTGCATCAACCTGAACTTGGGTTAATTATCCTAAACTTGAGGATTAACAGGGGAAAACATGAGCTTCCCATGGGTTCCACTTGTCTAGTTCTCATCACCCATGCATGCCACTTGGATAGTTCTCAACGTCCATATAGTTAATGAGAATCTAGTTCATTAATGAGGTTGTTATAATTGTGAGGGGATCATTATGTCTCCCATCACTAAACCATCACTCGTACCTTAACTTAGAGACATAACATGTGCAGTATTCTAAAGTCATACTCGACAACAACCGAGTTCCTTAGAGTCTTGACATAGAGAGTCTCTGGTCATCCTGTGCTGGAGCCTTGGAAAGGAACTAGGGGGGAATATCCCAAGGAACTATTAACTTAGAGAGGGGAACTCAAGGGGCTGTTAACTCAGAGAAGGGAACCCCATTCGTTGGGTTGTGTAGGATGATGGGGAGGAGTGCTGGCAGACTAGGATAATTGTAGAGTGGAAATTCAACACAATTTTTTTTATTGATAGCATGAGCTCAGGGGTGGCCTATGTTATAGAGAGAACTAGTATAACAGAGTTCCTACAGATGGTAAGAACGTACTTAGTCTATTGTCTATTGGATTATATTTCCAGATAAGTATTCATCTGTGTATAACATGTTTTGTATTTATCTATGTTATGTATTTAATTTAATAATTGTTATCTTATGATTTAAATTTTGAGGTATGCTTAGGGTTCCAACCATTAGCCCCAATTGATGTAGCACTACCCATTACATATAGACATGAAGAATCCTACCATGCTCAAAATAATATTGTCCAGGAATCCAAATTCATTGAACAAATCCAACACATCCAACAACAAGTTCATGATATCTAGATAAATCTAATACTAAGTATAGGAAGCGACATGACAAGCATCGGGTTCCACACAAGTTTTAAGTTACCGATAAGGTATAGTTACATTTATAGAAAGAGTAACTTGTAGGACCTTATCGCAAGATTCATCCTTTTCGATATGGTCCTTACACCATTACCAAGGCTATAGGTGAGAATATTTTTTAATTAAGTAATCCCCCATTCCTCAGCTTGCACCCAGTCTTTAATGCAGAGCTCCTTCAACCAAATTTTCCACCTCTATTGGACACCTCAAAGGTGGCTGAGCACTTGGTGCCTGCTAAACTCAACCATGAATGCATTGAGTAGGCAATAGTCGATCAGATCATGGATACATAGATAAAGGGAACTTTCTAGTAGAACATCCAACTATATCAGGTCGTCAAAGTAGGTAAGCTTCTTCACCAAGGCAAGTGGCTCACCTAAATCCAGATTCAACAAAAGTTTTCACATCCAATGAGGTAACTTAATGCAATGGAAACCATTACTTCCTTAATGGGGAAGATTGATTTATGTGGATATTGGTGGTCGCCCATCTCTTCCACTGACTCACAACAGTTCTCCATCTCCTTAGCAATTTTCTATGATTTTTCATGTCCTAAACTTTAGGGCCATTTTGAGGCCCTGAATAGAGATGAAGCTCCAAAAACACCCTCGACCCATCTAAATTTGTTCTTCTCTTCTATATATTTTGAACGAGCTATCATACACCTTGAATGGAGATTTGGTATTTTTGGTTCACGAATGCCACAAGAGATATAAACGCCAATCCTTTGAAGATATGTGTATTTGATATTATTGTCTTGATTAGGATAATTATCCTATCTAGGTTCATCCAGTAGATTCCCCGTTGTTGCATCCATTTTTTTTTTAATAATATGTTTCCAGATGAAGGATTTAGGTTGATTAAAAACTAGTGGGATCCCCAAACATCTTAAAGTTTAATAGATTTTTACTCTTGGAGAATTCACTCCATGAACCTATGACACAGGATGCGTGTTTATAAGATATTAAAGAATCCTCCTAGTTTCATTAGATATCAAGGAATGACTCCAAAATTTCTTTTGTTGAAGCCCGTCTCAATACATCTTTCCATTTTTTTAACGCAAACTGGTAATTTTATTTTTATTTTTTTAAAGAAGGAATTCATCTTTCCATTTTAAAAACTGTATTTTTACTAGATATCCTAAATATCCATGTTTGCATGATATTTTTATTACCTCTTTTTTATTTTTACCATTTGTATGGTATCATGGAACAACTTTTACAAACACTAGAAGCCTTATATGGTGAAATATTAAATCTTAGTGAGATAAAATATTTCAAGATGGGGAACAACCTAGTGAACACATGTCAACTTCATGTATAATCGTTCCAATCGAATTCACACCACATTCTCACAAATCATACCTATTCAAACACCACTCTAACTCCAAACACAATTGGATTCACATTACCTTTACATATAGATCATACTTATTCAAATACTAATATGGCTTCACACACACTAAAGTTTACACCAACTTCAAACATAAAGTAGTTATTCAAACCCCCAATATCTTATTCAAAACCCTAGACACATAATGTTTTTTTTAACAAGAGCCTTGAATATATTGGATTAATAAAAAAGCTGTTCAGTGCCATGGTTACAAAAAATAATGATCTGAAACCTGTAGGTGTCTAAGACGTCCATAATTGCTATGAAGAGGCAGAATATAAGCTCCTTTAACTTACCCCTATGCCTTCTATATCTTCTAAATCCTCTGGTGGGGTATTGCTGATAGAAAACTACTAATATGTAAACACAAAAATACATTCTATTCTAATCATCTAGGTATGCTCCTCCTTGTATCTGACATGATTTTTAATTTTATTTTTATCCCTTCCTCTGTTTTGATTGTCGTCTGCAATGGATATTTCTTTCCAATCCAACTCAGGGACGTGTACGCTGGAGCCATATTTCTCTTTGACAAGAACGTGTACGCTGGAACCATCTTCATTTAGCTTATTAGTGTCTGCTGTATTACACTGTTTTACACAACGTTCTTGTTCTGGCTTCCCAATCAACGTATCCTCTCCAAGTTTCTTAGCCTCTGTGTCTGCTATTTTATTATGACTACCCTCTGAAGCTGTTCCATCATTTATATCTTCATTCTTCATATCTTTACCACCGTGTCCTTTGTCAATTTCCTCACTAAAGTCCACATTGAGCGCTACTGCTGCAAGGTGGGGAGGAATCCATATTTCGTTCTTGCCAAAATTAAGAGAACTGCCATCTGCTAAAATGATTATTTGAAATTTAGTATGAAGGGTCCAGTCCCCAGTCCATGAGATCCTGCAAGTTTTATTGCTGCCAACTATTTTCTTATTGATGTAGGTGTGTTGATCAGTCTCAACAATTGTTTTGAGATACCCTGATGAAAATCAATTGTTAGTGGATTCATTTACCTTAGACATCCCCATTCTGAGTCTAACTCCCTGATTCACCATCTTGTCTGCTTCAGCATTATTGCCTCTCAAAATATGAAGATAAGAATCTTGGATTCCCTTAGAAAGATGTTGAATTCGCTTTAATATTCTTTTAAAATTGATCATGGCCGTATTGATTTTACTGTTCATTTTCTGAATTACCTGCTTCGAATCCCCAATTACAATGATCTTACTAATGCCAAGTTGTTGTATCAGGTACATGCCTAAATATAATGCAATCCATTTAGATTTGTTATTTGTTTTCCTTCCTAATCCCCAAGCATAGGTCGTCTTAATTTCCCCTCGAGGATCGAAGATGACTCCTCTAGCGCCTACCTCCCCTGGGTTTCCCTTTGTCGCCCCATCGAAGAACAGGGTATAAGAGTTTAGATTTTCCTTCCATTGATTGAATTCCTTAGTGCTCTTCCGTATTTCCCATATATGGAGCGCAACCTTGTTTTTGGTTTGAAGAGAGTTTTGAGGTAGAAAGTATTTAGACCAATCGAGGTCTTCAGCTGCTAACTTGTCAGAGGGAGAGAATAAGATATGCTTAGTATTCAGGGTCTTTTTCAACAAATTTGCAGCTTTGAAGGTAGTTCTTTGTACATCTACTTTTTTTATTATCAAATACAAGTCTGTTCCTTGCAATCCATATTTTCCAGCATACATTTTTTAGAGCCGACTCCCATATTCTTCCTAGGTTCTTTTTTTTCCTTATTTTCCCCGGATAGAATCCTTTCCAGCTTGACATCATTATAACCACCGACTCCAGGAAAACCAAGTTCTGATCGATCTTGCCAAGGAAAAAATTCCATATCTGTTTGGTGAATGAGCACTCAAGAAACATGTGCTGAGCAGATTCATCATTTTCTTGGCATAGATGACATCTTGAGGGCCCATGAAACCCACGCTTCTTGAGATTCTCTGCTGTTAATAACTTATCTTTTGTTAAGAGCCAAAATAATGCATTGATTTTTGGTGTGCAAAATGTATCCCAGAATTTCCCCCCTAGTTTATGTTGTATGTTGTTTCCTCAATTTTAAATTGATAGGAAGCCTTCTTTGATAGTGTAGGTTCTAGTGTTCCCCCATCCTTTTTGGTCTTTTTCTCCTAGGCTTAAGGGAGCAATTCCTTGCAGGAAGGATGTAAAGGAATCATAAAGAAAGACTAGACGAGGAGGCCAGCTTAAATGTTTCCATCCTATCTAATCACCACTGGATGCCCAAATAGCATAATCTTTTAAATTCTTGAACCCAAGATCTTCCATCCACCTGCGTAAAGGGAGAAAACCAATTTTGGAATCAAGACTGGGCCTTCCCAAGATGGAGTCAGTCCAAATGTTGACTTTGCTTCCATTTCCTGGGATCTAATATATCTTGTCTTTGATTAAACCAACATAATTGTTGAGCTGAGTCCATATGGTGGTTCCTTTGCCCTCCCAAGGAAGATCCAAGATTCTAGACTACTTCCTTTTTATATATTTTTTCCTTATAACCTCTGACCACCACTCCTTTCCGCCTGAAATCATTCTCCAAACCATCTTAGCGCCCAACGCTTGATTCGTTCTCCCTAGGTCCCTAATACCAAGCCCTCCAATGTTCTTGTTCTCTATTATTGCTTCACATTTCACCAAGTTGAGCTTTCTCCCCTAAGTCTTACCCCCTTGCCAAAGGAATTTCCTTATTTCCATATTAAAAGATCTTATAACTGCCTTAGGGGCAACGGAGATTGCACACGAGTAGATAGGGTATGAGGAGAGAATTGACTTAATTAAAACCAATCTGCCTGCTAAATTAAGCTAGGAGTTGCTCCATAACTGATTTTTTTTTTCATCTTTTGGATTAAAGGCCTTTATATCGCTATTGCGCTTTTTTTATTGACAATTGGGACTCCAAGGTAAGTAAAGGATGTCCATTGCAAGTTTACCTGTATGCCAAGAAGATTTGCCAGATCTCTGAGAGAATTTGTACAGTTGTTGCAACCATACAACCAAGATTTATTTTCATTTAATTGGCTGCCATAAACTTTTAAAAATAGATCCAGGGTGGTTATGAAACGCCTGGCAATTTGTGGTGAAGCACTGCCCTTGAGGATGGTATCATCCGTGAACTGAGCGTGGTTAATGGCTTGGACCCCTCTTGCTATGCTGATGCCTGGGATGATTCCTTCGCTTCTGAGTCTATTTAGTCTTCTGCTAAATAAATCTGCAACTAAAATATAAAGAAAGGGAGACATTGGGAATCCTTGCCTAATTCCCCTTTGCACTTGGAAAAAAGAGGTAGGGTGTCCATTGATGAGTGGAGCAATCTAGGGCTTGCTTACATAAGGCTTCACCCATCGAATGAAGGGTTCTGGGAAACCATAATTCTGCATGACTTGAAAAATATATGAATGCCTTATTCTATCAAAAGCGTTAGCAAGATCTAGTTTGATTGCCATACCTGCCTCCTTGCGGTTTTGACTATAATGAATTTCTTCCTGCACCATTAGTATATTATTGTAGATATGCCTTCCAACTATGAATCACCCTTGGTTTTCTGAGATTAAATTCGGAATTACCTTCTTCATTCTATTTGAGATAATTTAAGAAATGATCTTATAGGATGCGTTACACAAAGAGATAGGTCTATACCTTTTGATGGAAGATGGATTCTGTGCTTTGGCGATTAAAGCCAGAAATGTTGAATTGGTAGAACTTCCAATTCATTCTGCTGACTGCGTTCAGATTATCATTCTCACGAGATCTTTTTTGATTATATTCCAACAACTTCTATAAAAACTAATTGGAAACCCATCTGGTCTCGGGGCCTTATCCGGGTGCAATGACCAAACAACTCTCCTTACTTCTTCGAAAGTAATATGCTGTGTAATCATATCTTGATTTCCCTGAAGAAGATGAGGAATCTCTCCACTAAGAGTGATCATGTCATTTGCAGATATTTCTTCTTCACTGGTGTAGAGATCCTGAAAGTGTGCTTTGACCTCTTTTTTTATTAATTCAGAATCATTGATTTTTTCTCCGTTGTCTAAGGTTAATTCCTTTATGGTGTTTCTCCTGATACACTCTTTGCATTGGTAATGGAAGAAACTTGTGTTCTGGTCACCTTCCTTTAGCCATAAGCACCTGGATTTTAATCTTAGATCCCTCTCTATCTTTCACCTAAGGATTGAAATTTTCTGGTCGACTTCTTTTTCTCTTAATAATATTTCTCTGGTAACTTCTTCCCTTTCTATTTCTTCCTATATTTCTTCCAAACTTTTGAGCAGAGTGGTTTTCTCTTGTCCTGGATGGGGCCGACCAGCTAACCATGCGTTAATTTCTTTTTTTACATTTTTTAACTTTTTCTACCAAATGTAAGTTGGGGAGCCTTGGAAGAACATTCCCCAGGCATGTGAGATGACGTCGAGAAACCTTGTCTCAGTAAGCCATAGAGGGGAAAACTTAAAAGGTTGAGGGCCGAGATTTCCAATAGGGTCCAAGGAGAAAATAAGAGGTTTATGACCAGATACGACTGAGGTTAGGAGTCTTGTGACTGGAAGTAATGGCTTATCTAACATAGAGGAACTTATTAGAATGCAATCCAATCTAGTTGCTATGTGCCCAGGTCCAAACCATTTATTGTTCCAGGTGTACTTACCTTTCCTTTGTTTGACATGGACTAACTTCCATGAAGCTATCACGTCTTCTAGTATTTCCTAGAACGGACCCCTGACTTTTAATCCACCTTTTTTTTCCTCTTGTGAAATGGTTACATTGTAATCTCCTGCTATTATACACGGAAGATGCATCTTTCCAAACCTCTGCATTTCTAATTGCTGCCAGAATTCTTCCTTGGCACCGTTGACTGTTGGCCAATATATATTGCCTATCCATATGATTTCATGGTTCTCCAGATCTTCCAGCTCTACAAAGAGCCAATGTCTATTTTCAGTAGAAGATCTGGGAGTATAACCAGAGGAATCCCACCAAGTTAACAGGCCTCCTAATGCTCCAATCGCACTGTCTGCTTTCCCTGATCCATTTTTCAAAATTCTTTTGATGGCATCCAAACTTTCAGCCTCTTGCATTTTAGTCTCCTGGATTGTGAGGATGGTTATTTTTTCTATGAATTTGAAATTTTTTATTGCTTCTACCTTTTGTTGTCCTCCTAACCCTCGACAATTCTAGGAGACTAGTCTCATTTTTTTTTATTGAGTATGAGCCTACTCTATCCTTTCTTCCCTCCTATTTCTCTCCATTTTGTTTTTCTTGATGAAGTGGTTTTACCAGGTGGTCTAGACTTGACTGCTTTCGTGCTGCCTTCTCCCTGGATGTCTCTTGCTCTCTGTGATATTTATTTGGCTTTCTTCCTTTCCTGGTTAGCTGTTCCGACTCTTCTTTTGTGCTTTCTAAGGGCTCCTCCATTTCAGCCTTGGATCTAGCTCTCGTAACCGATCCTGAAATCTGTGAAGCTTATGGCCTTGCTTCCACATACGACTGTGATGGGAGTAGTGGCTCATAGGGTTTCCCGATCTCTTCCAAAACTGGCTCGTTTCCTTTATTTTCTTGAGGGGTCTCTTCTTTCTCAATATCTATATTATCCTCTTGTTCCCATGGTTCCGATGTTGTTGCCAGGGCTTGGAAGTTGTTTTCTGATTTTTTTTCTTTTTTGTCGGGGAGTTCCCTTGGTTGCTGGTTGTTTTGTTTTGTTTTCTTCGGTTGACTTTGTTCCATTCCTCTCTTGTGATATCTCCTTCCTGCGTCTTTGTTTTCTTTTTGCAATATTTAGCAAAATTCCCATTCTCATGGCATACCTTGCACTTAAATGGGATTTGCTCATAATCTACCATTTGTAAGTGCTTCCATGTTTAGATTTATTGCTTCTCGCAGACCTTTTTTGAGATCTACTTCTACACATATTCTGGCACATGAGAACATTGGCGGCTTTGGCTCTGACTTGTCTATGTATTTCCCTAAGGAGTTTTCGATTGTTTTCAGGTCCTCATCATTCCAGCAATGCAGCAAAAGATGCGGCAGTACTACTCATACCGAAACTTCTGAGGGTATATCCTTCTCTAGGTCAAATGATATATCCCATTTGTTGAGATACATTTCTCTTGTGCCCATGAAGTAGGGGTTGTTCCTAAATATTAGATCTATGTCTTCTTCTTTTTTTTGAACAAAAAAACAAAGAAGCCCCTTCCACAGAAGTTTTGTTGCACCTCTCCTTAGATCAGAGGTCTTCAGTTCTTGTTTGGCCATATTTCAATGGAGTGGGGGGATGGCCAAAGACTCGTAAAATGGCTGACTAAGCCACGCTCATGAAGTGCCACTGCTTTGAACTTAGATGCTGTCGAGGAGAGACTGACCTCCGGGACATATGCAAGTTTCACGAATTGGGAGTCCGAAGGGGCGTTTTTTGCTGCTGGCTGAGAATCCACGATTCAACAAAATCCGTCCACCAAGTCAGCTCTCCTCCCATCTGGATTTGGGTCTGGAGGATCCATAATGGTGCTCCTGAAACCATAGCAAACCCTATCAGCCGTCACGGGCGCGTCCTCACTACGTACTCATATTTTTAGATACATAATTATAAGCCCCTTAAAATCTATATGTTTTTGATATATTAAAATTGTCCCTTAACCCTTATACCTTATATACTAGGCAATATATTTCTTCCATTTTTTAGAGTATTAAATCCCCCAATATGAACTCACATGCAATAATATTGCCTCTTTAGTGAACAACCATTGTTTTGTCCATACAGAATTCCAGATCCCTAGAGATGGCTTTATGGACTGATTTGGATACAGTCCAGTTGAATATGTTTATTTTATTTTATTGATCCCCCCTCCCAAGGGCATAGGGAAAATGTCCATAATTCTAATCAATATTTTCTCTATGGAGAGTGAGTCTCCTCCTAGAAGTCACGTGTCATATACAAATTGAGAATGATCAATTGTTTTGACTCCTCTGACCATAATTAAGCCTCACAAATTATTTGTGGTTCGCTCCTTTCGCAATTTTTTATTGAGGGTGTTATCCATAATAACATAAAGGGAAGGGCATATTGGGCATCCCTATTCGACTCCCATGTTTATCTGGATTAAATGGGAACGCTTCCCATTAACCAAGGGAGATATACATGGGAAACCAATCCATAATTTTATACAATATATAAATTTATTTGAAAAAAAAAACATGACTAAACAAAGATATGAATGCCTTATTCGATAAAAAAATATTGCCCACGTTATGTTTTATAATCATTCCCGTTGATATGTCACTTCTACTAGAGTGGATTTCCTCCTAAACAAGGTATTGTTTATTATTTGTTGCTTTTGAACAAACCCACCATGATTCTTTGATATTATCTTGGGAACAATATTTTTTATTATATTTGTGATTATCTTGGTTGGGATTTTATCTGCTGCATTTCATAAGGATATCAACCCAAATATGGTGAAGGAGGTAGGATTGTTTCCTTCAAAGTTAAAGAGCGAAACAAGGTATTAGTGTTGTCGTCAAACTTTGTTTTTACCAAGGCTTTCTCATCATTCGACACAAATCACTTTTGATTATTCCCTAGTAGGCTATGAACAAGTGAATGTAAGAATCATATATTCCTGGAGCCTTATCTGGATCAATTCCCCATATGGATTCTATCACTTCTTCCTCATCAATATACTTGGGTGGATCCAAATTATCTTCCTAGGTAATCTATGTTGGAATATTTTGCAACATTTTTTGGGTTCTTGCCTAATCTATCTCCCCATCTTTCAATAGATATCAAAAGTGTTCAAAAGTGGCCTTCTTTATCTTGCCAAATTCAATGATTTTTCCCCTTATGTATTTGTTATTTCTTTGATATTGTTTCTCACCTGTCTATATTTTGATTTATCGTGGAAGAAAAAGTATTATGATCTCTTGATTGAAGACAAAGACTTTGAGACTTGAGCCTCTAATGTTTTTTCTTCATTCCTAAATGTTGAGTCAAGTTTTCCACAAAACACCTTTTCTTCTACTAATCGATGAGATGTTATTTCTTGTTCCTCCATCCTTAGTTTCCAATCAGTGAGCAAGCAAGATATTTCCTTCCTTGATGCTGTTGGATCCTTGTTGTTTCTCACAACCCATTCTTTTAGAGCTTTTTTTTTCTTCCATAGTTTTTATTCCCATACAAAGTAGGAGAATCCATGGATGTAATTATTCCAAGCTTCTATGATTCAAATGGCTTCTTTGTTTTGAATCCAAAGAGGGTTTAATCATAATGGTAATGACCCATAATCAAGAGGTCAATGGAGAGAGTTAGAGAGGCTTATGGTCTAAAATGCCTAAAGGGATAATATTGGAGGATATGGATTTATCATGGAGAAGAATTTCTCATATGTGTTCTTTTAACTGTCCATTTGTGCTTCCCCTTTGTTGAATTGATATACATTAGCTCCCAATATTGCTTGATATCCTTTAGCATTTTCCTAAATGGGTCATGTACTGAGAAACCTCCTTAGTTTTCAGATGCCTCCATGACAAGATTAAATCTTTGGCTACAATACATACCTATATGGTGATCTCATCCTTCACTTCCATTAAGGATTTCTAGCATTCCACTTCTTCCCTATAATTCATTGAAGCATAAATATTGAAAAACTTATAATGCGTCCTACTAAGTTTTTGTCTAGATTAGTATAGATCTAGTGTTGAATGACTTTAGAATGTTTTAATTTGAAATTATCATGTATCAACAAGGTGCTTATTTTCCTTGAGGAACCTCTTGAGATCACTATTATTCCTAAACTTGCCTACCAAACAAATTTATAGTTTCAATTGCTTCTACTTTTAAAAGTGTTGTCTCCTATATGAGGAGGACATACATATTCTCTTCATTTATCATGGTTTCATTGCTTCCATTTTATTATTGTTTCTCAAGCTGTAACGTCCCCGACCCTCCGACCGGCGAAGAGGACGTTACTGCACACCAAAACATTTGGGCCTCTAGCCCCATGAACATGTGCATTCATAATCATTGTTTCAATGCTGAAATAAAATGCTTGAACTAAAACATGCATACAGGATTATGTATCATACACAGCGGAAGTAACATACATTCATACAAGCATTCAACATGTTCATCATAATCAGTAAATAGGATTGCAGAAGTAAAATAGAGAAGATTACTTATCTTTATAAATAAATCGTTCCGCAACCAGCTATGTCGCTGCAACGTTCCACCCAACCATAGGCTAGCACGCTCCTAGATCTTTCGGCAATGCTGCCACCCCCGAGCCGGGCATGACTCCCCAAGGAATAAGGAACTAACAGGCTTACACATAGCAAGGAATAACAACACAACAAGGGTACACAGTTCAGCCAAGCCAACACAGTTGGGTTTATCAAGCGAACAGGAGCTGGGGAAAGGCTAATGCTAAGCTGGTGAGCTCACTGAAGAGCTGCAGACACCAACACCAGAACCAGCCTGGATTCTATAACACCCACACACACCCAACACAAGGAAGTCAGCCCCTTCTTTGCAACGTAGTCCCTCAGACCCTGATCTTCCCTCCAGTGCTATTCAGGGGTTGTGGAGATGAAATCCAGCTCAATAGCTTTGTCCGTGTGGTTCTCATTCCACCAGGTTTGTCAAGCATCTCAAGCCATCATTCACCAACCCAAAAAAAAATAGTCCAGGGACCAATCCGATGAACCCACAACGATCCAACCTTCAATACTATCGCTGGGAACTTACACAAATCGAAAAATGATCAAAAGTCACGGCCAACATACACAGTTCAACGCGGATTCACAGGAAGAATCACCCCCGATCCCATCAATTCATGGAAAAGCAATCCCGATAATTTCCACTGCGATCCGAATGGTGAACGAAAACAGTACACAGTCCAATGCATGGAGGCCAAAGTCGGTTCTCTGTGTGGATGGAAGAAAACGAATTACAGACCGGAAATCAGCGCGCGAGAGAGAGAGCGAGGGAAAACCCCCACACAACGGTTGGAAAAACGTTTTATTCCCCCGTCCTGCATGAGGAAGACGAACGACCAAGATCCGAGGGAGTGGGGAAGAAACGGTTCCCACGTCATGGAGAGGAGAGCAAGCGTGGCGTGGTAGTGGTATGCTTGCCAGCCAATCGCTGCCTCAGCTAACAAACAGAAAATTAACCAAGGGAGGTGGCGACACATAGACTTTTTCCTCGTGACTCAAAGTTCCACATCTCCCCCCTTTCTCCTTATTCTTTGGAATCATGCCCTTTCTCAATTTAGTTGCTGCGAACATAGCTGGTTGAGTTGTTTAATTAAAAAGCGTGTTTACATGATGCCATAATTAAATATATGCCGCATGTCCCGATATACCATCGATGACCATTCCTAATCAAAACACAACATGACCAAATCCATGGTGGGGCCTTGGCCTTGAGCTCCGCACCAAGATTATTTACAACATATGTATCCTATTTATTTTAATGCAAACAGGGATTACAACCGGGGTATTACATTCCTCTCCCCCTTAAATAGCACTGTCCTCAGTGCTTTACAAAATTTGAACAAAATGCTACACTGGTACTGCCTCAGTGTTCCGCAGGATTGAACAAAAATGGATGTGCCAATCGCATGGCATCCTCCAGCTCCCACGTAGCCTCTTCAGGTCCATAATGCTCCCACTGCACCTTTACCTGCCCTATGGCTCGGTTCTGGAGCATTGTGACCTTCCTGTCGAGGATGCGCATTGGCTCGATTTGGAATTCTCCCTCGGGTTCCACCTGAATCACATCCCAATTTATCACATGGTTAGGATCATGTACATATTTCTTAAGCAAAGAAACATGAAAAACATTATGAGGTCTAGTATTAGCAGGCAATGCAAGTTTATATGCAACAGGCTCTATCCTCTCAAGTACTTCAAATGGCCCACAATATCTAGATGACAACTTGGCACAACTTCCAAGCTTCAAGGAACTTTTCTTTGCCCTCACTCTGAGGTAAACATGATCCCCAACATTGAACTCCCTGTCCACCCTATGCTTATCTGCATAGCTTTTATGTCTGTCCTGTGCTGCTTTCAAATTCTGCCTAATCCTTACAACTTCTTGCTCCATTTCCTTGAGCAATTCTGGCCCAAGCACAATTTTGTTCACCGGGTTATCCCAAGTCACTGGTGTCCTGCACCGTCTTCCATACAAAGCTTCATACGGACTCATCCCCAAGGATGCTTGCTGTCCATTGTTGTAAGCAAACTCTACCAAGTGTAAGTAATCTTCCCACTTGGTTGGTTTGTCCATCACGTACATGTAAAGCATATCTTCAAGCACCTGTCTCACTCTCTCTGTCTGACCATCTGTCTTAGGATGGTATGCAGTGCTAAAGTTTAACTTTGTACCCAAATCTGCAAACAACCCCTTCCAAAAGTTGGAAGTGAACTTGACATCTCTGTCAGAAACTATTGCCTTAGGTAATCCATGCAATTTAAAAATCTCCTTCATGAAGATATTTGCAATGTCATCAGTCTTGTGTGTAGACTTCACTGGTATAAAATGTGCTGCCTTAGTCAACTTGTCTACCACAGCCATGATAGAATCATTTTGTCTCCAAGTCATTGGCAATCCTGTAATAAAATCCATGGAAATAACTTCCCATTTCCACTCTGGAACTGGCAAAGGCTGCAGCAAGCCTGCTGGATGTTGATGCTCAACCTTTACCTGTTGACATTTCATACACCTGGAAATGTACTCAGCCATACCCTTTTTCATTCCCGGCCAAAAGTACTGCTTTCTAGCTGTAGCAATTGTCTTCTGATATCCTGGGTGACCAGAATACAGAGCTTGATGGATTTCATCCATAACAACTCTCCTCAAATATGCTACATCTGGAATATAAATTCTACCTTTATAAGTGAGAAGCCCATCTTCTTCCAATTGATATCCCTCATACCTCTTCTCAAGACTTTGCTGCTGCAATTTGTCTTTTACCTGTTCATACAATTCATCTCCAGCAGCATGACTAACAATCTGCTGCCTCAAATCTGATTGGCAAAATCTAAGAGATGCCACATGCATTTCCTGTACCTTCCTGCTGAGTGCATCAGCTACCTTATTTTCCTTTCCCTTTATGTGCTTGATTTCAAAATCAAACTCACATAAAAATTCTAGCCATCTTTCTTGCCTAGCATTCAGAGTAGGCTGGTCAAATAGATACTTCAGTCCACAGTGATCTGTTCTGATCTCAAATCTTCTGCCCATCAAGTAATGCCTCCACATCTTGAGAGCATGTACTATGGCTGCAAGCTCTAGATCATGAGTGGCATAGTTCTTCTCATGTTCCTTCAGCTTTCTTGACTCATAACAGATCACATGGTTGTCATGCATAAGGACCCCACCAAGCCCTTGTCCGCATGCATCGGTACACACCACAAAATCTTTCTCTGGATCTGCAACCTTTAATACTGGTGCACTGGTGAGAAGATTCTTCAACTCCTGGAAGCTTTTTTCACACCTCGATGTCCATTCGAACTTCATCCCCTTCTTTTGCAAAGAAGTGATGGCATGTGCAACTTTGGAGAATCCCTCAATGAACCTCCTATAGTATCCTGCAAGTCCCATAAAAGATCTTACGTTTGTCACATTTCTTGGAGTAGGCCAATTCATAATGGTTTCAATCTTTTTAGGGTCCACAGATATACCCTCCTTTGAGATAATGTGACCCAAATACTGAATTCTATCTCTATAGAAGTCACACTTGCTCAGTTTGGCATACAACTGGTGCTCCCTGAGCAATTGTAATGTCAATCTCAAATGCTCTTCATGTTCTTCCTCATTCTTAGAGTAAACAAGAATGTCATCAAGGAAAACAAGAACAAACTTGTCCAAATACTTGCTGAAGACACTATTCATAAGGCACATAAATGTAGCTGGTGCATTTGTGAGCCCAAATGGTACCACTACAAACTCATAATGCCCATAACTTGTCCTAAAGGCTGTCTTATGAATGTCTTCATCCTTGATCCTTACCTGATGGTACCCAGACCTCAAGTCAATCTTGGAAAATACCTTCGCTCCTCTCATTTGGTCAAAGAGGTCATCAATCCTAGGCAAAGGATATTTATTCTTCACTGTAACCTTGTTCAATTGTCTGTAATCAATACACAACCTGAGTGTACTATCTTTCTTCTTTACAAACAGAACTGGTGCTCCCCAAGGAGATACACTCGGTCAGATATACTTCTTTTCCAACAACTCTTGCAGTTGCATCTTCAACTCTAGCATCTCCGGTGTACTCATTCTGTAGGGTGCCTTGGACACTGGTGCTGATCCTGGCACAAGTTCAATAGTGAAATCAATGTCCCTCTTTGGAGGAAGTCCTGGAATCTCATCAGGAAACACATCCCTGAATTCCTGTAACACCTGATAGTCCTCCAACCTAGGAGCTTCATCTCCTGATGTCTCCAGAATATGGGCTGCATACAACTGTCAACCCTCCCTACAGAACTTCTTTAACTGCATTGCTGAAACCTGTCGTACTGAAATCACCTTTGGAATGCCTTTCACAACTACTAGGTTCCCTTCTTCATTCATGCATTCGAAAGTCTTATTGTAACAGTCAAGCTTCACCCCGTGAGCTTCTAACCAATCCATCCCAATGAGAACATCATAGTAACCAAGCGGCAGGACATTCAGATCTACACAAGTGACCAACTCATCCATGACCAATGGACATTTCTCTACCACTTCACTGACCTTTCTCTTAGTTCCAGTGGCTAGCTGGACTAACCAAGATTTCCTATGCTTTACCTTCTTAAAAGCACAAATCTCCACTACTCTAGGGGTAATGTAACTGTGCATAGAACCAGGGTCAATCAAAATAGAAACAGATTGCTCAACAATCTTACCCGCTACTTCAACCACAGTTGACTGGTGATCTGCCTAGCGGTCCTCCAATGCTGCATAAATCCTAGGGACTGCCCTTGCCACCTGACCCACTGTTTCTGCTTCTTGAATATTGTAAGCTGGCCTTGCACTCTCATTCTCGAGTGGACAATTTCTACGCAAGTGAGGTCCTTCACATTTCCAACATTTGAGTGGACCTTTATTCGGATGTGGCTCTTTAGGCTTTCCACCTGTCACTCCAACTAGATCACTCACAGCTTGGGAGGGTTGCTTCTACTGATTCTTGAATCTAGAAGGTTTGAAACCTTTCTTTCTTTGGTCCAACTTTTCATTCTTCTTGTCCTTCCATGCCTTATGGTAATTAGGTTTACCTTTGCTTTGCTCATAACAATACTTAGCTTTTCTTATCGCTTCCTCGAGAGTTCTCGGCTCATAGAACTCAATTCTATCTTTGTAAGCTTGAGGCAATCCACTTAGGAACCATTGGACCTTCACTTTTTCATCTCTAATGTACCGGACATACCTCAACAGCTCCAAAAACTTATTTGCATATTCATCCATGGTTTGTTGTCCCAATCTCAGCTCATGGAACTCCTTGATTTTGTCATCATAGTACCTGTCAGAGAGGTATTTCTGCTTGAAGTACTTCTTGAACTGTTTTCACTTAAGTCTCCTTTCACTGATCCTCTTTACCTGCTTGAAGTGTTCCCACCAAATGGATGCCCTTCCATTCAGATTGAATATGGAAACTCTTGCCTTCATGTTCCTTGAATAATCCTGCACCTGAAAGTACTTCTTTATTCCAAGGAGCCAAGCTTCAGCCTCTTGTCCAGTCTTTACCTCACCATCAAATGTAGGAGGTTTAGCTTTCTTAAATTTATCTCAAGAATGATCCCTCTGGTGTCTCTTTCTTTTTCTTTTAAGAGGAGAAGAGCTTGTATCTCCACTGGATTCTTCGGAGTCAGATGATCCACTGGAAGTCCTTCTCCTTTTCCTAGTGCTGCTCCTACTGCCTTCTGGTCTTGATATACCTCGTCCAGAATCTATCTTTTTATGCAAGTCTGTCAAACTTTCCAATATGGCAGCATTCAACTGATGCTGCTCTTCCTAGGCTTTTATTAAGCTTCTCATGGTGGCTGCAACATCTGACGATGTCTCTTGGAATCTCCTCCCATTGGACTCAATGTCATCATTCCTATTATGGACATTTTCTCCCATGGCATCTTCTGCTTGCTCGTAAGAATCCCGAGCATCATACCCATCCTGGGATCTCATGGCTGACCACCGCTTACTTATCAAACTACACTATCCAGAATGCTGCTCTTGAAAGTGACTATGAATATGCAAACGTGTTAATAACACAAATGTTAGATGCATAATATTGACATAAACCAGCATTAATTTCCTTCTCTTGGAAAAATCATAAACTACAAATTTTCCCAACACATGATTTCTTCATCAAAGAATGTCTATCTTTGCTGCTACTTTCTCATTTTTCAGCCCTGAAAAAAAAATTCACTGAATAATAGTCACAATCTGCTGGGGAAATCCTACTGAAAACTCAGAATTTCCTTCTTGTAAAATCAGATCTTATTTCAACTATGGAATCGGATCTCATTTCCACTATATCTCCCGCAGAATCGGCTCCCAATTCCTCTAATTCTTCCGCAGAATCGGATCTCGAAACCACTAATCGTTTCGACGTTTCGCCGGTCTCTCTCGTCGGAAGACTTAACGCTTTCGCTTCCGCAACGGCGGCTCACGAAACACTTTCTCCTTCCGATTGGCGTCGGCAGTCTTTCTCGTCGGAAGACTTAATGCTTTCGCTTCCGCAACGGCGGCTCACGAAACACTTTCTTCTTCCGATTTCGGCCTTAGAGAAATTTTTAACTTCCGGCGTCGGCGCTATTTCCACATCGGAAGCTTAGTGCCTTTGGCTTCCGCAACGGTGGGTGCATGAACACTAATTCCTTCCGACGGGCGCCAAACCGCTTAGAAAAAATTCACTTCCTTGCGGCGTCGACTGTCTTCCCACATCGCAAGTCTAGTGACTTTGGCTTCCGCAACGGTGGCACGCCAAACACTAACTTCTTCCGATCGGCACTTACTTAGAACAATTTTAAACTTTTCGGCGTCGGTGGCCTTTCTGGTTGGAAGCCTTAGTGCTTTTGGCTTCCGCAATGGTGGAAGTCCCTTCTGCTAATTGTTCCGATGCGGACACTTGGACAATTTTTTTTGGTTCTCTTCAACTATTCCGTCGGGCATGCTTCCGCTACGTCGAAAGTCCTTCCGCCTAGCTCTTCCGCAACGGCGGAAGTCTTTCCTGTTAGTGGCCCGACCGCTCAACACTTAGACGAATTTCTCAAATTTTTCCTCCAAACATCCTCCGTCGGGCGCGCTTCTGCTAGCTCTTCCGCTACAGTGGAAGTCTCTTCCACTAACCCTTCCGCTTCATCAGAAGTCCAAACCACTAAGTGTTCCGATGACTCTTCAAACACTTAGACAATTTTCCTTGAAATTTCCCTCCGTCGGCAATCGGATCGACTGCTGCATCGGCGGTTTAGTCCTTTCGTCAGCCACAACGGCGGACGGGAAATCGCTAAACTCTTCTGATACATCGAAAGTCTGTTCCTCTTTAGTGCTCCAATGCTCCGACTATTCAGGCGCTTAGATAATTTTTGGAAGTTTGCTGCCAACAAACTCTAATCTCTGCTGGGTAGAATGAAGTCCTGCCTCTGTCACTGTATCGTTTATGGCCCATAGAGGCCCACTGTTGCAAACTTCGCTCTGATACCACACTGTAATGTCCTCGACCCTCTGACCGACGAAGAGGACGTTACTGCTCACCAAAACATTTGGGCCTCTAGCCCCATGAACATGTACATTCATAATCATTGTTGAAATGCTGAAATAAAATGCTTGAACTAAAACATGCATACAGGATTATGTATCATACACAGCGGAAGTAACATATATTCATACAAGCATTCAACATGTTCATCATAATCAGTAAATAGGACTGCAGAAGTAAAATAGAGAAGATTACTTATCTTTATAAAGAAATCGTTCCGCAACCAGCTATGTCGCTGCAACGTTCCACCCAACCATAGTCTAGCACGCTCCTAGATCTTTCGGCAATGCTGCCACCCCTGAGTCGGGCATGACTCCCCAAGGAATAAGGAACTAACAGGCTTACACATAGCAAGGAATAACAACACAACAAGGGTACACAATTCAGCCAAGCCAACACAGTTGGGTTTATCAGGCGAACGGGAGCTGGGGAAAGGCTAATGCTAAGCTGGTGAGCTCACTGAAGAGCTGCAGACACCAACACCAGAACCAGCCTGGATTCTATAACACCCACACACACCCAACACAAGGAAGTCAGCCCCTTCTCTGCAACGCAGTACCTCAGACCCTGATCTTCCCTCCAGTGCTCTTCAGGGGTTGTGGAGAAGAAATCCAGCTCAATAGCTATGTCCGTGTGGTTCTCATTCCACCAGGTTTGTCAAGCATCTCAAGCCATCATTCACCAACCCAAAAAAAATAGTCCAGGGACCAATCCGATGAACCCACAACGATCCAACCTTCAATACTATCGCTGGGAACTTACACATATCGGAAAATGATCAAAAGTCACGGCCAACATACACAGTTCAACGTGGATTCACAGGAAGAATCACCCTCGATCCCATCAATTCGTGGAAAATCAATCCCGATAATTTCCACTGCGATTCAAATGGTGAACGAAAACAGTACACAGTCCAATGCGTGGAGGCCAAAGTCGGTTCTCTGTGTGGATGGAAGAAAACAAATTACAGACCAGCAATCAGTGCGAGAGAGAGAGAGCGAGGGTGAACCCCCACACAGCGGTTGGTAAAACGTTTTATTCCCCCGTCTTGCATGAGGAAGACGAATGACCAAGATCCGAGGGAGTGGGGAAGAAACGGTTCCCATGTTGTGGAGAGGAGAGCAAGCGTGGCGTGGTAGTGGTCTACTTGCCAGCCAATCGCTGCCTCAACTAACAAACAGAAAATTAACCAAGGGAGGTGGAGACACATAGACTTTTTCCTCGTGACTCAAAGTTCCACATCCCCCCCCTTTTCCTTATTCTTTGGAATCATGCCCTTTCTCAATTTAGTTGCTGCGAACATAGCTGGTTGAGTTGTTAAATTAAAAAGCGTGTTTACATGATGCCATAATTAAATATATGCCACATGTCCTGATATACCATCGGTGACCATTCCTAATCAAAACACAACATGACCAAATCCATGGTGGGGCCTTGGCCTTGAGCTCCGCACCAAGATTATTTACAACATATGTATCCTATTTATTTTAATGCAAGCGGGGATTAAAACCGGGGTATTACACAAGCCTTTGTAAATCTAGGATACCACTATCATTATTTACGTTGGATTGGGTTGGGAACCCCTCCTTTTCCTCCTTCAATGTTTGCATTATTTTTTTGGGTTTTGACAGAATGATTATTCCCACTTGCATGAAGAGGGAGTTTGATATTGGATTGGAATCCCAATACTTTTTCCTTGTTCACCACTTCTTTCCTTTTTCCTAAGTAGGATTTCTTCTAGCCTTCTCCTTAGGTATAATTTCCTCTTATGCATCTTCTTCATCCTATTGTTGTTATCCTTTTTTCCTTGTCATAGCTTTGCTTAATTGGATGGAATGTTTCTTTATCATAACTTTATCCTCTTGATTTGATACAGGGATCAAGTTAATATCATGGGTAAGGGGAAGGTCTAGGGGAGCTTCTTTAAGTATGGATTGAATTAGGATATTACAGACAAAATCAAGGACTAAAGTAACCACTAATGAGATGGGGAGAGTGAGGGAAAATGAGGAGGATGGAGTATTGTTGTCGGATGATGGATTTGGAGGAAAAGCTCTGCATATTCAATTGGAAGTGAAGAAATATCATCAAAGTTTTTGAAGGTCAAATATAGTTAACCTTTGGGGAACCTGAGGAGGAGACCTCATTTTGCACAATCTTCTTTTCTCACTTGTTTACATTGTTCCTCCTTTTTTAGTAGGGATTAAGAAGGGTTGTTTTGTAGTCTTTCACAAAGTTCCCATGATTCATTACATAGGCTTGCATTTGAAGGAAAATCACTTGTAATCTAGTTTTTTATGTGTTTTTAGTTGTATAAGGAGAGAACAATGGTCTCTAGAATTCCTTTCTCAAGATCCACCTCGACATTATATTCTAGCACATAAAAACATCCTAGACTTGGGTTCTTCTTTAACAATGTATTTGCCGAATGATTTTTCAATTGTTTTGAGGCATTATTCATTCCAATAATGCAACAGTAAATGGTGGAGTTTTACCCATACAAGAACCGTTGAGGGAACATCAAGTTCAAGGTCAAAGTCTAGGATCCATATATTCAAGTATATACCCCTAAATCCAAGGAAATAAGACCCATTTCTAAAGATGAGATCTTGATCCTCCCTATTTTCAAATAGAAAAGTGAAAAAACCTCTTCTCCAATAATAATAAGTGAACTTCCCTTTAATAAAAACTTGTTAGTTATTTCGAACCCGTATTGACATAGATTTACATAGATTTTCAATCCTTTGTTTTATAGATCTAAATCCATTTTCCTTGATGAGGAGATTAGTAGCTTGACTTTTGGAAAATTATCCACTTTATTAAAAAATCATGATGGTTGTGGTTTGTGAGAAGATTTTTTCAACTACTCAACAAGCACATGGATAACTTAAAATTCATTCGGAGGGGGTGATGGCACCTTCCTAAGGAAGGATCCATGGCTTGGAAATTGACAAGTTGTGTAAGGGATTATTAGGGTAGGGTTTTAGGTAGATCACTTTTCTGAAGGAAAATAAATAAATAAAAATGATATGACCAATATATTTTAACACTACCTTTCGAGTGAATTACAATATTGGGAGCTCATGTTTGGTTTAAAAAACTAGACTTTACCCTTTGAAGGTATGATATTTTGGGGTGTCCACATACTACTTTAGCATAAGTTAGTATGATCATAGGTTAAATTTCATTTAGAGTGAATACCAATCTTAGGGGATAAGTTTTATTTTAAAAACTAGATTTGAAGCCCCAAAATGCATACAAAGGTGTTAGGTGCCCCTTCGGAAAACCACCTATCACGAGATAAAATAGAGCTAGGTGACGGGTATATTTGTGACTTGGTATTTCTATTAAATCTGCCTTTGTGATATTGGAACTTTACGTCTAAATAATTTGTCCACCCTTCATTAATATTGAAAAATTATTTTTGAATCT
>LPNX010708820.1:1997-82842 GCA_001517045.1 Pseudotsuga menziesii
AGAGTAAAACTACTGACACAGAATGAAATTGAAAACTGGCTAAATATCCTAAAGTAGCTTAAGTATCTCGAGAGCTACCTTGTCGGAGCAGTAAACTCTATGATTTACTGAATTTTAACCTGCTTCCTTAGAAATATTACCAAGGAAAGATATACAAAATGAACAAAGTCTAGTTAGAAGCTTATCTCAATTTTCAAATGGGCTTGTTTATGAGAAATCAAGGCAGTAGGCATGTCAAACCACCCACCAGGGTTAAATTCTCTAAAGGCATAGACAAGTGTTTGGGCCAAGTACAAGTCTTACCTGTTTTTGATGGAAAAGCACCTTCCTATCTCAGCCACTTATAGCTGAATTGAAGTGCTTGTGAGTAATGGTATGCCCTTCAACAACGATTTTTCCCATAAAAATGGCCTCCTTTGGACATATTTGGGCCAATTTTAATGCCTCTGGACTTTAAAGTTTAAAGAAGCACTTTCAGAAAGAAAAAGTTTATCTCATTTATCTGCATCAGCAAAGCATTTTCTTCAAGGCTAATGGCTACTGCAAAGTAGCCCTCTATGATGTGAAGCTAATATATCTGAGTTCATTAAAATAGTGTTACAGAATTTTCCCTTCACCATCTAATGCAATTACAAACCCTAAGAATTTCGCCTTACAGTATTCTGCGAGCTTTTCTAAACTATGGCCTTCTTCTGAAAAATTCAAAGAAACTCAGTAGGCCCCAAATGACTATATTAAACTAATATGATTTAATGTGAGGGCTCCTTCCATGCAACACTAGAAGCTTAAAACATATTTAATCAATAAGCTTGCCAGAAGTCTTAGCTCCTTAAGAAGCTTGAGAATGTTACAGCCTGCCCATCTTACAGAATGTTACAGCTCCTTAAGTCTTAGATCCATTTTCATTAACAGTTACAGCCTGCCCATCTTCAACAACCTTAAATGTTCATACTGGACAACCAATCCACTTATAGTCTGCTCTTTTCACTTAAGCATTCAATTTGTGGCAGGGTTTGGTACACAATGGGACCAAGCCTCTGCATGGATGACATAATTTATCGCAGCTCACACACTAAGCCTTTAGATCATTGACACATTGGTAAAGAAGGATTGTATTTGCAACAAGCCATGGATGATTTTGAAGCTCTGTAAAGAGATTTTGGTTTCAAGGTAGGAAATATGTTATAGCATTATAACAGAGGGATAAATGATATAAGCTACCATCGGCACTAGAGAAATATTTTGTCCTAGTCCAGCTTATTACCAATCGAGGGTTTATTTGATTCTGGTTTTGGGAAAACATAGGTAATCTCAATGTTTATCGGTAAAACCAGAAGTGGTAAGAGAATCTGTCTGAGTGGAAGCTGTGTTTTGATGTGGGTGCGGATCTTGGCAACGCTATTAAGTTATTGGAAGTCCAGACATTCTTGCAGTTTGAGGTTTGAGGGCACTTGCAGTTTGAGGTTTCACAGGCATGCATTCTTTATTTCTCTTACTGGACCATCTTTTGCAACCAAGTTTCACAGGCATGTACTCTTCATTTCTCTTACTGGACCTTCTATTTTCTGTTTTCTGTCTTGGTTCTTTACTTCTATTCCTGCATTGGTATCTTTCTCTTCCTATGAAAGGGGCAAATCTTTTGAACTCATCATCTTTATCATCGGAAGCGGGGGCCTCGTATGGATGCCAACCTTTGGATGGAGAAGATTGTTTTTTTTGAGGACCTCCTCTTGCTTGAGGACGATATTTCTGTATATAAATATGAATGACCTGCATGATGACAGGTATTACCATTGAAATGTTGTATTTTCATAGTCCATATTACCATTGAAATGCTGTATTTTCATAGTCCAACGAACTATTTAAATTTGACATTATTTAGCACCATTCTGTCTAGAAGTCCTTTACTAACTTCAAATTGGAAGTCTTCCTTTACTAACTTCAAATTCACACAAACACAAGCATATGTAAAAATAAAAAGAGGCTACTGAATCTGTTTAGAGTGATATTCATAAACCTGCCCAAAGCATTTCCATTATATTGAAATACTAATGGATTCCAAAAATGAAGAGGTAAGTTTGGGACTCTGTCCAAAACTAGCATTTTGAATATCAGAGTAGTAGAAGGATTAGAATCTGGAAACTATTCAGTAACAAACAGCTCCACACTCTCAAAAGAATTCTGATAGTTATTACAAGTGTAAAACTATGCTACAAAGAAACACTCCGAACACAAAAGTTTATTGCAATGTATGGTCTAGTTCGAATGAATCCAATAATACAACTGACTGTGGCCAGAACACCATTAAATCAACAAAAATAACAGCTGATTTAAGGGTTAAAAAATTACTCATTATCTTTGTATGCTTGATCTCCAAATCTGGTAACTTGTCCAATTTCGCATCTCATCCAACTGATTTGGGAAGCCTTGGGGCACAGAGCATTTTTTTAGGAAACTAGCCTGGAGTAAGACGGCACCCCAGACCCACTGACATTGGT
The DNA here is from genome assembly GCA_001517045.1 of Pseudotsuga menziesii. Lineage (NCBI taxonomy): Eukaryota > Viridiplantae > Streptophyta > Pinopsida > Pinales > Pinaceae > Pseudotsuga > Pseudotsuga menziesii. Next base: position 4,496 of record LPNX010708820.1, read on the forward strand.
ACATAATGTTTTTATATTCTTAGCACGATCATGGGCATTTACCCACACTCAGATCGATTTTCCATCATGGGTGGGGTTTAACAAAGATCTGATATCTGTGGCTGATTTAACTGAGCTTCCTCCGATTATCTCCTGCCCTGATATTTCCTCTTAAACGCACCAGCCTTGCAGAACTTTGGGATCTGCCTATGCCACGAGACCGAAAAAACATCCTCACAGAGATCTTCTTTCATTGTCTAAGCCATAATGTCACAAGTGCAAGAATGTCTGGACTTCCAGTAACTTAATAGCATTTCCAAGATCCGCACCCACATCAAAACACAGCTTCCACTCAGACAGATTCTCTTACCACTTCTTGGTGCTCAAATCCATGAGCGGACGCACAACCACCAACGTAGGTTTGGTGAGGAGAGGAAGAAAGCAGTCTCGTTGCACAACCTTAAACATTGAGATTACCTCTGTTTTCCCAAAACCAGAATCAAATAAACCCTCGATCGGTAATAAGCTGGACTAGGACAAAATATTTCTCTAGTGCCGATGATAATAGAGGGATATATTTCTCCATTCCTCCTTTGGAACCTGAAGCGTTTCAGTAATTTCCATCTTGCATTCCTCTGCGGAATCCATGGTGGTTTACCCCAAAGTAAAACCTTCCCCCTCCTGAATTACGCATGCAATATCAAGAGCTAAGTATGATTCAAACACAATTACCATTAAGTAGCAAAGAAGGACTCACAGATAGTTATTATTGCTGGGAATTTACAGAGGCCGGGGCTTACCATGGCGGGACCTCCAAGTAGATGTAAATGGGGGCAACGGTTAAACCCTAGCTCGCTGGTGCGATGATGCCAGATCGAATACGCAGATTTGCATGAGAACACCTTGCTAAATATTATTATCGATTTCCAAAAACAGCCGCCTCGAACTCTTCCTCCCTCTGATTCCTCCTCCTCGTCCTCCATAACAATAAGAATTAATCCACCCGCCCACGAAAATGAAAACAAAAAGAAGATCGAAACTCTTCCACGCTGTTTCGGGCTCGAAAGATCATCCATGGCCGGTTATGGCATACAAAATTCACAAAAAAAACAAACATAACCGCGCGCGCTTAAACTCTTGGCCGTCGCTGTGTCGACGCCTTGACCATTGTAAAAAGTCAACAAAAGACAGTGCCGTCGCTATAGCGACGGTCTAGCGTGGATACAGCGACGAAAGTCGGGGCTTCCTTAAAATTTTTTGTAAAAATGCATAATTTACCTGATTTTTCCACGAAAGTAAAACTAACGTGGCAAAATTGATCACATGTACTAGTGGACTATAGTTTTCTTGCTCTTCAATTCCTCCCTCTTCAATGTATCCAAAAGGTTCCTTATATATCTCTTCAATGGGTATTGAAAGGTCGAATCCGAGCGATCTCAAGGCATATGGAAGGCCAAGAGAAAAGTGCCTTGGATCCACAATGAGGAAAAATCCAAAACCATTTGGACTTTTACACACATCATGACGTACGCAGGTTTAAGAGTCAAATCTGTGTATATACGCGAGAAAGGGATTAAAAGTCATGTATGGAAATTATTACATGTTTTTAGGGATGATATTAGAAACATCAAAGGTAAAAAAATGGTCCATGGGGTCTAAGGAGTCTGTAAAGGGACAGGGAAGGCCATAAAAGTGTGATTCACCATGTGTGGTAAAATCAACTTTAACAGATGCCCCCTAATGTGTGAAGTCAGAGGGGTCATATGATGACTGAAATACATTATAAGTCCATCCCAGAAGTGGAGTGATGAAGAACCCAGTCGAAGAACCAGCCATCCAATCAACACAATACAATGATCAAACTCTACACATAACTGCAAATAGATGTAGTAGTCCTTGAATACATAAGAGTACAATGGTCATGAATATGCATAATACAAAATATGACATGTATGGTCATCGCCACGTACAATATAGATAGCTCATAATCTCCATGATGAAGATATACACAGGATCATGATCTCCATGAAGGCTGAAGATATGTAATGGATCAAGATCTCCATAATGGCTGGAAATATTTGACATATACTGGAATCAAGTCATGAAAGATGAAATATCATGAACATTGGCACGATCAAGGAGGTAGCATATAAGAAATTCCACCAATCTTGAAGGTCTTCTACACAATCCGCTACGAGTATATGTCCTACTATGTGAATAGAGGTGTCGAGGTCGAACATAGTAGTCCATCGTTTGATTACTAGTCATTGATGTATACCGTTAACAGACGTGAGATCACCCACCGATAATGAAAATGGGAATCAAGGTACTAGAGTGCAAACTAACAAGTGTGAATAAATGTGTTGAGGTAGAACACTTGAGAGATTCCATCGATCAGGGGACATTGATGTATTCCCAAAAAACTATCGATGGCGAGAGAACCTACCACTGATGACTGCAAGTATCAAGGAACTAAAAAATGACTCTAGATTCCTATCCCAGAATAAATGATCTAAAGTCGATGGGATGAAATCTGCTAGAAGGAGGGCAGTAAGGCATCCCCCATCATCCAAAATGAGGTACTCAACAAAGCTGTATAATGTGGAAGGACTCGATCATAATGTGCATGAACCAGTAACCGTACCGGGAATGGCCGACATGCAAAGTCAAGATAACTGAGGAATGGCTGACTCAGGTTTCAACTTCCTTCAAACAAGAGTATAAAGGTGAATGGTGACTGAATGTAGGTAGCATAGATTCGATATACAAAACTGGGACATCTTTGCGACACAGGAGGCATCGACAAAGGCTCCATAGGGCTGGAAGCTTAACCAGTTGGTGGAAACAAATTTAGAGAAATGAGTACAGTTCCTAAAGTCAAACTATTAACCCAACCAATGGATGTGATATACAGTGCTCTGTTCGAAGGCGACACGACTCGAGTGCTACCAAAGATAACATCTTTTCTTATCCGGCTTTTTGGTTTTTTGATTTTTTTTGGACTTTTTCAAATATTTTGAAAAACTTGAAAAAAAATAAAAGTTCTTTATAGTTACAAACTAGGAGGAGATGAGTGTCAATGGGAAAACAAACTAGTTCCAAGCAGCGGAACATACCTATGCTCAATGCAAGGACACACGTGTAGGATAGCGACACTCGGGGGAAAGTCCCCTCCCGGTAAAAATAGGGAATCAAGCTGCAAAGGATATACAAAATGGCTCTATGTGGCTAGACATGAGACAAGCTCGGGCTATATGGCTGATACTCAAAGTCAGGGAATCTGGCATAAGGCTCAATGAGGCAGGAAAAGCTCATGATAATGCAATTACAACCTAACATAAGGAAGTCCTAAGGAAATAGGCCAGCAAAATATCAAGAGGAGTATGAGGCTCTTACGAAATGACATGGTGATACTATCTAATGGACTCCCACACCCTAAAGGACAAAGTGTCTTCGTGGGTGCCAAATGCAAACAAGGAGCTAACTAGGGCACCCATGTAAGGTCAAACTCTACCATTCACATCATGTCACTTCTAAAACAGCAAGAAGGTTCTGTGACTGATAGAATGGGTTCATACCTAAGGTTATAATGAAATGGTAATAAGGTCATGCAAAATGCAAACGGAGGTGAAATATAACCTATTTACTAGTTTAAACATTATACCTGAGATCGACATGAATGAGTCAAAACAATGGTCGAAACGGCACTCAAAACGGTCTCCTACATCATCATATTAGTAAAAAACGGTCCAAAAGGGTCAGAAACAGTTCAAAACTATAGAAAGGGGGTAAAAAATTTCAAAAATTTGGAAAATTTCTATAAATAGTAAAAAATTCAAAACATTATATATCATTTGAAATTTGTACCCATTTGAGCTCAGAACTTCAAACGCAAATTCCGGGAGTTTCATCCAGTGGAATCCGACACCGTTTTTTCCAGGTAACTTCCCATGCCCTGCTCTTCCATTTGCATGTAAATTGTTTCAAATTCTATGGTCAAAATCAATTTTTAGGCCATTCTAAGATAGGCGCTTTGTCCCACACAAAAATTGAGGATTTTTCCACGTATAGGGCTGGCTATACGCAGAAAAATGGCCCAAAGTTGCGTACATACGCGGCTGTTTTAGAAACAGTCATGTATGCGGCCTTGTTTGATGTTTTTTAAGACAAATTGTGACCAAAAATCAATGTAAATGTGTAGGATGGTTCTAGAATGGAGGGAGATAGAACACGAGGATGTAGAAGAGGCTATACAGGGCAATCTAATGGCTCAACAAGCTCTTCGTGCATGTGGGCTCTACAAGTTTTGGTGTCTTGGGGGCCTAAGGGCCAAAATAAGATTGCTGCAGATGCTAGTAGACTACTGGGATCCTAACTTAGAGTCTTTCCATATTGATGGGATGTCCCTCACTATAGAGGTGGAGGACATATACTTCATTACAGGATTGTCCCGATGGGGAGAAGTGGTGAACCTACATTCTCGTAGGCTTGGAGGTGGCCTCACCATTGATGAATATATTGATGTATACTATTATCCAAACACAGAGAAGGTTGGGAGTCAGATCCCAACAAACTCCATATAGGTACTAGGCCTAAAGGCCATACTACTGACACTCGGCAGGATAGCAGGGCTAGCCTCACTCCACCAGGCCTCGCAGCCATTGATGTTCTATGCAGTGGAGTGCATGAGAGCCATAGTTTACGATTGGAGTACTGCGCTGTTGAGTAACATGAGCAAAAGCTCAGCGACTGCAAGATGGGCAGGGTATGAAAATTCAGTTTCGATAGTATATTGATCACGTTCTTCTTTGAGCGTGTTCCGAGGCTTAGCCCTAGAGTTGACGTTCCTCCTAACGGGGTTCGAGATCCATCCCAGCGACATTGGGAAAATGCGATGCGCAAAATGGGTGGAGGTAGGGTGTCCAACCCCTACCCAGCTAATTTCTTTCCATGGTGGTGGTGGTAGATAGTTTCCATTGATGATTATCCCTATGCGGGGATAGATTTTCAGGGAGATCCCGACATGCCCCTACCACCTGGATCAGCATATGGTGACATTGGTAGCGAATCCCAACCCTCTTTTTAAGTTTTTTGAATTATTTAATTTTTTTGTGTTTTTTGATATATAGAACCAAAAGACATGTTTTTGCATGACGACATATAATGACATCCTGTCATATGTATGCAGATGTAGGAACACGATGGCCTAACAGTTTTCCTTGTCATAGACGGAGGGGACAAGGAGATGACATCATGGGTGTGGATGTAGAGCGGATGCTCCAAAGCATCCACACAAACTTTGTGCGACTGACACATATGGTACCCATGGTGCAAGTCGAGGACTTGTCTGAGGCCAGGCAGCGTCAGGTGGTGGGTGTACCATGAGCATGGGTGTGGTTGTTTCGATGGCTAGCTAGAGCCATGGTGACTTTCCACGATCAGAACCCCCCTCCTCCTCCCCAGGATTAGATACTTGGGAGTGACACATTTTTGTACTACCGTGTATTCTATTTTGGTGGCTCGGAAGCCCCATTTTTGTATTACAACACTTATTTATTATGATGTCACGTTTTGGATGTTTAATGAAAAATTTTTATGATGATCGATTTTTTTTATTTACATGTGTAAAAATGTATGTTTGCGATGAGCTTATTGTCTGTGAAACAAATGCCAATCTAACACATAGTTAGCATATGAGTCAGTAACTTGATTATAAATTCTTGGAACATGTATGTATGTTATGTTGTCAAATTTCTGTTCTAACAATCTCACACGTAAGAATCTTCGTAATAATGTTGGATCCCTAACACGATACAAGCCATTCAGCTGTGACACTATTAACTGCAAATCAGGACATACCTCAAGAGAGAGAACACCATGCGAAATGGAATCCCATAGAAGCTTGATAACGGCACTATATTCAGCAACATTGTTTGAAGAGGGCCGTAAACATACACCTCCCGAAGACACTACCTGACCCGTAGGAGTATAAATCACCCAAGCAGCAGAGGTTGAGTGTTGAGTGTGACGGCTAGCACCATCAACGAATCCTATATAGATAGAAGACTCCATTGACATCTGCCATAAGAAATGAAAGCTTAATCAACAAACCTGATCACCATAAGAAAAACCTAACTATGCAAAATAATGTACAATAATATACAATAATCAGCCCTGGCTAGGATCATGCATAGTACTTCTTAAGATAGAGCCCATTTCTAGGCTCCACCAAGGCTGTCCCCTTATAATCTACTAGCTCATAGGCGCCCTTCTCTAACACATGTTTGACAACGTAAGGACCATGCCACATGGGGCTAAACTTTCCTTCCCTCAAGGGTTCTTTAGCTTGATCCCACAAAAGGACCGAATCTCCTTCATGAAACTTCCTCGGACGGACATATTTATCATACTGGACCTTAACGCAATGCTTATTTACTTCTAGAGCCACTAAGGCATCTCGACGCTGCTCATCAAGCTGCTCTAAATGGACCAAACATTCCTCCAATGGGGAAGTGTCTGGTAAGAGCTCTATGGCTAGCTTCAATGAAGGGATTTTGCATTCAACTGGCAAGACAGACTCCACTCCATGTACAAGATGATATGGAGAAAAACTGGTGGCAGTCTTAACCGCGGTTCTATAAGCCCACAAAGCAGGATATAACATGATATGCCAGTTGGTCTTGCTTTGTGCGATGGTTCATTGGAGATGGACTTAAGTGATTTGTTCACTGCTTCAACCTATCCATTTGCTTGAGGGTAATAAGAAGAGGAATGCTCCTGCTTATACCCTAAATTCAAGGCCAAATCTTCCATCATCCGATTCTAAAGGTGCCTACCATGGTCAGTGACAAGCTCCTTCAGAATACTGAACCATGTAATTATCTGGTTGAATACGAAATGCGTGGCTGTCTCACCGTCGGAATTAACCATGGGCATAGCCTTAGCCCATTTCGTGAAATAGTCAACAACCACTATAATATGATGATGCCCCCCAGCTGAAGCTGGGTTACAATCCATGAAATCAAGCCCCCACTTAGTGAAGGGACCGGCGGTGATAATCGGATGTAACGGGGCAAGATGTGAGCGCATATTGTGTGCAAACACATGGAAAGGGTGGCACTTCTTGACCACATTGACACAATCTTTAAATATCGACGGCCAGAAATAACCCGCTCTCAATATTTTTTGGGCTATATAAAGCCCGGATAAATGACCACCACACACCCCTCCATGGCAATCATTTAGCACAAGCTCAGCCTCCTCATGAGTTAAACAATGACATAAAATGGAATCTATCCCATGGTGGTACAATGTGTTGTCCACTATAAGGTAGTTCTTGGATACGTGATGTAACCGTCATTGTTCATCCCATGAAAGGTGAGTAGGGACCTTCAATGTTTGTAAATATATGATGATATCCCCACACCATGGATCCAAAGTTGAGATCAAGAAAATGTGCTCATCGACAAACGTATCTTCACAAAATTCCTCCTCCTCCTCGCTTGGGAAATCAGATATAAGCTCCACAAAAATCAACGATTTTTTTTATTTTGCCGAAACAAACTCAAGATCGAATTCTTGCAAGATGACAATCCATTTATTATACTTTCCCCCAATCATCCTTCTAGTGAGGACGAACTGAAATGGATTGACATGGGCTACCACCAAGGTCTGGCGAAGGAGAATGTAGTGTCTCAATCTTTGAACCACATGAACGGTAGCTAAGGCAAGTTTCTCCACATGGGAATAACGGATCTCTGCATCTATAAGGTTTTGGCTCAAATAATACATGACATGATCATGGATCTCCTCATCCTCTTGAACTAAAACCATACTAATTGTCTCCATGGACATAGCCACATAAAGCAAAAAGTCATGGCTATAGTCGGGTGGACTAATCACGAGGGCCGATGCTAAGGCTCGTTTAAGTGCATCAAAGGACTCCTGGGCTCGCTCATCCCAGCAAAAGGTAGTGTCCTTCTTCAAAAGATGCATAAAGCCTTTAGTCAAATTGGCAAAGTTAACCACGAATCTCTGCAAGAAATTTGCCATGCCTTGCAAACATTGAAGATGTCTAATGTTTCTCGGGGGAGACAATTGAAGTATGGCCTCAACCTTTAAGGGATCGACTCTTATACCCTCCCTAGAAACAATGAACCCTAACAAGTGACCAGACGTCACACAAAAGATGCATTTATGAGGATATAACCTAACCATGTAATGGCAGCATCTTTCTAACACTAATCTCAAATGGTAGGAATGACGCATCCTCTGACGAGAATGAGCAGCTAGGTCATCCAAAAAGACTTCAATAATTGATTTGAGATCATGGAAAATCAAGGTCATGGCCTGTTGAAATGTGGCTCCGGCGTTTTAAAGGCCGAAAGGCATCTTTCGATCTGCAAAAGTACCCCAAGGACAAATAAATGTAGTTTTATGTTGGTCCTCGAGTTTGATCTGGATCTGATTGTTTCGGAAAAGCCGTCCATAAAGGAAAATACCTCACTTCCTGCACACTCATCCAAAATTTGATCAATAAATGGTGTGGGAAAATTATCCTTAGGACATGCATGATTCAATTCACAGAAATCAGTGCATATACGGATCGTTCCTTGCTTCTTATCAACCAGAACGAGGTTTGAAACCTACTCCGTCAAGGGAAAGGGATAGATAAAACCGACATTTAACAGCTTTTCTATCTTATCCTTAATCGCGGGTGCTTTTCTAGGATTCACTGCATGCAAGCGTTGTCGAATAGGATTAGCATTGGGATAAGTTTTAATTTCATGTTCAACAATGCGAGGGTTGATACCTGGCATTTCCTCGTATGACCAAGAAAATACATCACAAAACTCTTTGAACAACTCGGTATACTCTTGAATCTCAGCATGGGAACATTCTACCCCAATATAGACATTCTCAATATTTCCAGGATCACGAGAGATATTGATAGGGATGGTAGGAGATATATTTTCCATGTTTCCATCTGCCATCAAACCAGGAGAGCACAATGGAACCACGGGACTACCAATTCTCTCACTAAGAATCTCCCTAAAGTCTTCACACCCAAACGGTCAAGCTCAGGAAGAAAATAAGATCTGTGATGTAACTCTTCCTAAGGCAGCTCAACCCCAGACATGGCCTCAATAATAGCTTCATCTAATGGAAAAACACTATCAAGGCAATCATGTGCGTGAGAAGACTCAACTACCCATGCAGGTAGCACATATGGGTCCTCCTCCTCTATCTGCAAAGAGGAAGGACTAGGCTCTGCAACACATTCAAGATTCGCTTGATATGCTATCATTGCTGCAGGCAATGACATGTCCGTTTCGATAGGCTTACTCGAAGGACTCAGTGTAGGAAGGATCCAAGGATCTTCCATATGAGTAGTGTGAAAAGACACCAATCTCAATGAAGATGAAGCCCCACCAGAACTAGACCCAATCATAAGAACAGGTGCAGGACAACTAAAGCTTACCATAAGCGATGGATACATGCCAACACCCACACTCCTAGTTGCTGGCTGAGAATGATCAATAATCGGGACAGAAGCTCCCAATGATGTAGTAACACTCATATTTTTGAATGATGTCTGATTAATAGTAACAATCTTCCCATTAAATGGAAAGCATACAACTCAAAATAGAGAAGAAGCTATGGCTTGCATACTATACATCCAATTCCTACCCAGTAACAGATTGTAATCAAGGGGTGCATCAACCACCTCGACCTCCATCGCGACGGTCTTCCCTCCCAAACGGACCTTAAGAGAAGGAAGAATTCTATGCGGGAAAAATGATCTACCATCAAAAGTAGTCAACATGGTAGCAGATTTAGAAAACTCGGGGGAACCCAAACCCTTCCAACATGACAAAGACATCACGGAAGCAACAACGCCTTTGTCAATCACAGTGCGTTTGATGGTCATGTTAAGACATTCTACATGAATCAAGAGAGACACATAGTAAGGCAAGTTAGGTTGTAGTCCTGCAGTTTCAAATTTGATGACAGAGGAAGAGTTATCATTGTTAACAACAAGAGCAGAAAGCAAAGCCTTCCTTTGCGAAGGACAACTCTAAAGTACTTCCAGTGCAGACATCGCACAAGGAGTGTGGCCCAAATCCTCGACAACTAAATAGTTCTGGGCGGCTCGGGCATTAGGATTGTGTCCCAAATGCTTTAGGATTCCCTTAGCAATGTGAGGTGTGACTTCAAGTTTATCCATAGGGTTTTTAATATGCAAAGGACTCCTGGGTGGAGTAGGTTCCTTTCCAAGGTCTGGTTGTGACGAACCAGAATCCTTCACTGGAGCCACAAACTTAGTAGTAAGCACCATATTGATGCAACCATGACCACTACTGGCTTCCGATAGATCTTGATCTCCACCATACTGATCATGGGTCCTCGAGTTCATGTTTTGATTATGGGGTAATGGGTTGGTCAGTACAGCTAGGTCCTGTGTTATAAACCTTGAGGCGTCTTCCATTTGAGGGCACAAGTGAGTGAGTTGGTCATCCTTACACAACTTGCAAGGAAACTTAACCTTACGTTTAGACTACTTGTCCCCCCCAGCATTACGGGTGTTATTGTCATTAAAATTGGAATTTTCATTCCTATTCCCACCCTTACGATTGTTCTTACCCCTTTTCTTATTCTGTCCGGGTTTTTGGTTACCCTTCTGGTCCGACGATTTCACCGAAAGCACATTCGCCATTTGGGTGGGTTGAGATGAAGCCATGGATTGTCCTGAGGTAGACTGGTTGATAGATAGTTGAATCACCTATTGCAAAACCGAATCCATAGGTTTGGTACTCATACAAACAACAATGCCATCGGCATGTGGTCCAGGTTTGACCTTAGGGTCGAAACTAGAACGCAGAGCGTTAGGAATGATTTCATATAACAATCCGGATTGAGCATAAATCAAATTCAATTCCTGTGCCCTAAAAATGGCTTGTTCCTCATTCTAAACTCTGGACGTAGAAAAATCCTTCACTATATAAGGCAGTAACGATTTAAGGGACCACTTGAGGAGAAACTCCAGCGGTATGAAAGCTTTAATCAATCTCTTCCGTCTACGCCACTCTTGGATATGGTCAGAGATATGCATGGATTTGTCTTGCTGAAATGTCGACAAGAGTTTTGTACCAACTTCATAACACAATGGTAGTTGGAAGTGATTGAGAAAATTCATAGCTACGTCATCAAACAAAACAAATGCCCCCCTAGGTAACTCTATGTACCATTTCACTGCAGGCCCAGTGAGGGTGTGTTGAAACAGCCTTAAATGGATCAAATCATCGTGTAAGGAATTAGAAGAGCACCAAAGGTGAAATGTAGTAACATGTTCACTAGGATATTCTCCTGGTTTTTCCTCGAATTTGGGAATGTCTGAGGGAAGCTTGGTAGGGACAGCTAGCCAAGCCGGGTCATGAGATACCGGATCATTCATTAGTCTCAACAAGTCAAGTAAATTTAACGTTGCAAGGAAAGGGAGCCTAGGTTGAGCATGTCAATGCCACGCTCCTTGATAGTTTTGGTTCATATAAGGCTGATTACCATAACCACCATGGCCATGGCCATAGTATCCTCCTCCCATTTTACCCATGTAGGGTGGCATGGAAGCACCATAATGTGGTGTACCTTGACTATTTGGAGCTACAAAGCCATAATTCAGGGAGTAAGTGGGTTGTTGATACCAATACCCATAAGGTGAATAACTCTGTCCATACTGTGGTCCATAATATTGTCCACGAGAAGCTCCATAATATGTCCCATGGGATGTCCCACGAGAAACTCCATAAGTAGGAATATGGGGAACTCCTTGTGATAGACCATAAGACGTTCCAGAAGTAGGAATATGACCTCTCGAGACAACAGGAGGTCCTTGAATCTGAGACACAACTACACCAGTAGAAGTAGTATGAACATGAATAGTAGCCACATTCCGACCCGAAGGACCACGTGAATGAGGGAGAGGAATAACATTTAAAGAACTAGGAATAGAGGACGAAGGGACATGTGAAGTGATGTAAGTGGTATTCCCTATAGTCACTTGTCTTGGTTCTGGTATCCGAATAGGACTACTAACACCAGGTCTAGGATGAACATGTGATGTATCCTCCACTGTCGGGATGGAGGGTACAATGTGACTCATGCTCCCAAATCTCTCCACATGGAAAGGAATAGGAGTGCCTTGAGGTGTAGTGTTAGGTTCAAAATCCGACTCGGCATGGTGTGCCGGATCATGTGTAGGGATACTAGACATGCCATAACTAACATAAATAGTGCTCGCAGGTTCATGATGAGTCTCATCACCCGACATCCAATACCAGTGACCTATGAATGAGGGATCATACCTAGAGTGTGTAGGTATATCATCTGAAGGATTGTACCTAGAGTGTGTAGGTATATCAAGTGAAGGATCATATACAGGAGTAGGGTCTTCTTCCCCAACCTCATGAGGTGGAGAAGACAACTCAGGAATTTCATCTTCATGATCTTCCATTGTGTGTGAATCAATGTGAGAAGTAGTCCACCTAGACTGTCTATTTATCTCTCCCAAAGGAGGAGGAGATGTAGAAGGTGGAATTCCTGCTAAATGACAAGAACGACGAAGTTCCGCACTCGAATACACAATGACTCAAAAAATGAAAAAGACTCTTCTAATTACGCAAATCCTAAGCAAGCTAGTGTGCATAGAGCATACACCTATATAATCTAAAGCCATCACAAGCAAACAAGTGTAGGATATGTGTGCTCCCGAATGAAGCAGGTATGTCTCACCTAGGAGAGGCTTAAGACTCCATACATAACAAGTGAAGGTTCGTAACCAATTATTGTGGCCCTTAGCTTCAACGCATATAACGACTGTGCTATCCGACCCCAACCTGGCTGGGACACCTGTAGAATAACCCCTGTGAAGTACCCCCTCGATAACCTAGGTAAGGCAACTAAGGTTACCTCAATATAATCAATTCTTAGGCGGACAGTCGCAGGTGGGATTGATCACATGGGTAGGGTAGCAAAGCCTGGAACTCTCAAAAGAGCCCCCAGATACGAATACAATCCTGGAAATATATCTGGTGCTACTCAATTATGACTAGGGGTCATCCCAATCAATAACCGCTCACACTGCCTCGTGCTTAACGCCCTTGTAAGAGGAGGATTATGAGAAACACTAATTATACCTAGGAATTTAACACTCTCACCTAGACAGACACATACATGCTGTTTTTTAGTGGTCTTGGAGAATTTACTCACAATGAACTATTCCAAGACCCTAAAATCTAATATTGTTGGTGTACCCTATAGAATAAAATAGTGTAATCCATTTTAATTAAGCGTTGATTTTATTTGGCTTATTACTCAAAAAGGGAAATGATCGTGCAACCAATGGTGTTATGACGCAACATGAAGTAAAATGCACACCTAACAATCAATGCAAATGAATTGTGTCAAATGAAAAATAGGGCATCCTACTACGTGAAATGCAAAATTTTCTTCAAATGACAAATGTAATCATTCCTATATGAAATCCTGACTAATACTTCTCTAAGCAAACCTAGTGCAAGTACCATGCAAAATGCAAAGTGCAATGATGCATAATGATGCAAAGAAGCAAATATTTTTGGATTTTTTGAAAAAAAATGAGATAATAAAGCAAAAGTATGACTCTACCAGCCCCAGACTCTGCAAGCACTATCAAACAGCACCCATGCAAAGCACTAAGGTAAAAGAGACTTAATGCACTAATCCCAAAACAAAAAATCGAAAATGCAATGACAAGAACATTCTTAAAAAAAATTTACCCTAAAAAGTGTCTCTGGTAAAAAACAGAGGTGTATACAGACTCTAGAATCATGTAAGGAGACTCAACAATCATCAAAACTCAACCAGCAACACTCAATCTTCCTCTAAAAGGAAAAACTTAGGGCATACACGACTGTGTGCAGAAAACCCGTGTATATACGCAGATATCTCAGTAAAAACCACATGTACACGCGACTATGAGGAAAAAACTCACGTACATGAAGAAAAAGAGATAAAAATGAAGGAAAACAGACAAGTTGAGACAAAATTCACTCCTATCAGACACTACCAGGAAAACATGCCCCCATACCCAACTCAGAAACAGAGAAATCAGAGCAATTCAATAACATTGAATGCCAATAAAAACCCCCAAAAGAAAAATGACTAGGAACTCCCCAGTGGAGTCGCCAATTCTGTTACAGAGAGAAATTCCTATGGATTGGGGTACCAAAACAGACAACTTGACTCTAGAAATCAATCCTTTCCTATATGTAAGAGAAACCAAATATTTAACACTAAAGGATCTCGGTTCGTACCTTATTCCAGACGGTTGATGTAGATCCTCGTTGAGCTTTTACACTCTCGCTTGTATTAACAATTTGCTTCCTCAACATTCAGTAAACAAGACAAGCATGCTATATATAATTGTGTTACACCTACTCTAGCATATATAATCAATAAGATATAAGCATTTAAAAGCATCCATGGATCAAATACTCATTTAAATACACATTATTGGACAGGAAAATATATTTCTATTAATATAAAACAAAGATTACAACAGTGACGACCTCTGTCGGCATGTCTGCGAATCGGAGAAATTGAGTCCCCCACTTGGGCCTCCACCACTTCAATCCTCCATCTCTCGATAGCAAGCTCACAAGCAAAAGGAAAGCTTGGGAATAACACAAAGTTCTCCAAGGGACAAAGCGATGCAGACTTAAGTATAAGCTCTGGCAACAATGAACTATAGTTTTCTTACTCTTCAATTCCTCCCTCTTCAATGTATCCAAAGGGTTCCTTATATAGCTCTTCAATGGGGTAATGAAAGGTCGAATCCGAGCGATCTCAAGGCATATGGAAGGCCAAGAGACAAGTGACTTGGATCCACATCAAGGAAAACTCCAAAATCATTTGGCCTTTTGTACACATCCCGATGTACGTGGGTTTAAGAGTCAAATCCACGTATATACGCGAGAAAGGGATTAAAAGTCGCATATGGAAATTATTACATGTTTTTAGGGATGATCTTGGAAACATCAAAGGTACAAAAATGGTCCATGGGGTCTAAGGAGTCTATAGAGGGACAGGGAAGGCCATAAAAGTGTGATTCACCATGTGTGGTAAAATCAGCTGTAACAACAAAGACGATGGTGATCAACATGATGAAGATGATGGTGATGATGGTGATGATGATGATGATGATGATGAAGGTCATGATGATGAAGATGATGATGATGAAGATGATGATGATGATGATGATGAAGACGATGATGTTGAACATCATGATAATGATGATGAAGAAGAAGATGATCATGATGATGATGATGACAATGATGATAAAGATGATGACGATGGTGATGATGAAGATGATGATGCTGAACATCATGATAATGACAATGATGATGATCATGATGATGAATACAATGATGATCAACATGATGACGATGATGATGATGATGAGGGTCATGATGATGAAGACGATGACGATGATGATGAAGACAGTGATGATGAAGACGATGATGATGAAGACTATGACGATCAACATGATGACGATGGTGATGTGGATGGTGATGATGAAGATGAACATAATGGTGATGAAGACGATGATGTTGAACATCATGATAATGACGATGATGATGAAGATGATCATTATGGTGATGATCATGATGATGAATACGATGACGATCAACATGACGATCATGATGATGACGACGATGATGATGATGAGGGTCATGATGATGAAGATGATGATGATGAAGATGATGATGATGATGATGATGATGATGAGGGTCATGATGATGAAGATGATGATGATGACAACGATGATGAGGGTCATGATGATGAAGATGATGATGATGATCAACATGATGATGATGGTGACATGGATGGTGATGATGAAGATGAACATAATGGTGATGAAGACAATGATGCTGAACATCATGATAATGATGATGATGATGCTGAAAATGATCATGATGGTAATGATCATGATGATGAATATGATAATGATCAACATGATGATCATGATGACGACGACGATGATGATGATGAGGGTCATGAAGATGAAGACGATGATTATGAAGACCATGACGATAATGATGAGGGTCTTTATGATGAAGACAATGACAAAGCCAATGATGATGAGGGTCATGATGACGAAGACGATGATGATGGTGATGATGAAGATGAACATAATGGTGATGAAGATGATGACGATGAAAATGATCATGATGATGAATATGATGGTGATTAACATGATGATCATGATGATGATGATGACGATGATGATGAGGGTCATGATGATGAAGATGATGACGATGACAATGATGATGAGGGTCTTGATGATGAAGACGATGATGATGAGGGTCATGATGACGATGAAGACGATGACGATGACGACAATGAAGATGATGATGATGATGATGATGATGATGATGATGATCATCATCATCATCATCATGAAGACGATAATAATGAACATCATGATGATGATGATGTTGTTGATCATGCTGATGATTATCATGAGGATGAAGACAACGATGACGACGACAATGATGATGATGACGATGTTGAAGATGATGATGATGATGATGATGAAGACGACGACGACGATGATGATGAAGACAATGATGATCAACATGATGAAGATGGTGATGTGGATGGTAATGATGGTGATGATGATGCTGAACATCATCGTAATGACGATGATGATGAAGATGATGATGATGATGAATATGATGATGATGATGATGACGATGACGACGATGAAGATGATGATGATGATGATGATGTTGGTGATGATGATGATGATGATGATGATGAAGATGATGATGATGATGAAAATCATGATGATGAAGACGATTATGCTGAACCATCATGATAATGATGATGATGATGAAGATGATCATGATGATGAAGACGATGATGATCAACATGATGACGGTGGCGATGTGAATGGTGATGAACATAATGATGATGATGATGATGAAGATGATCATGATGGTGATGATGGTGATGATGATGATTATGATGATTATGACGATTATTATGATTATGATGCTTATGATGATGATGATGATGATTATGCTTATGATGATTATCATGATTTATATGATGATGATGATGAGGGTCATGATGATGATGATGATTATGATGATCATAATGATAGTGATGATCATTATGATTATGATGATTATGATGATGATGATACCTGATTATGATGATTATGATGATTATGATGAGGGTCATGATGATGATGATGATGATGATGCTCTTGATGATGATGATTATGATGATGATGATAATGATGATAATGATGTTGACGATGAATATGATGATGATGATCAACATGATGAAGATGATGGTGATGATGATGATGTTAGTAATTCTTTAGATAAAAAAGATAAAAGAACAGGTCTAATTAAATATTTACCTTTCAATATATTTCATCATCTTCTTCATCCAAGTCATCATCCTTATCATCATATCCAGAGTCAACATTGTAAGGATTGGCCATATCATCATCTTCATCCAAGTCAGTTACGCTCATCATGTCATCATCAATATAATCTTCATGGGCATTGTCTGCTACATAATCTGATTCAACTAATTCTTGGACATCTTCTACTGGATCATCATCATCATCTAACTCATGTTGATCATGCTCTTCATCATCATATTCTTCTTCCAAAGAACCCTCTTCATTACCATTGTCTAGGTTATACTTTACCGTCCTTCCCCTTGGATTGTGTCTCACAACAAATGACCAGCTTGCTTTACCTGGAACCTCCAAGTAAAATACATGTTCACATTGGATTGGAAGAACACAGGGCTTCGTTCCTGGTTCAAAAAACCTTGTATTTACCATGGTAAATCCATTATCACGTTCTAACATAGTTCTATTGGGATCACATGGATTCGATCGTAACCTGTACCACTTGACAACGAACAGAACTACCTTGAAGTATTTAAAGTCACACTATAGAATATCTTACAAATACCCATAGTATCGATTTTATAAGAGTTATGGATGTCTGCCACTTCTAGATGAAACATTGGTCACCTCAAAGACTGCATATATCCCACAATCTAAAGTTTTCTTTGTTTTGTCCAATTTTTTGATGAGATATCTATGGCCATTGTAGACCATAGTCTTATGGTGTTTTACCTACAACAAGCAATACACGAAAATATTACACAACGATTCAATAGTTATGCAGCAATACATGGAAAAGAACAACATGTAATTTGCAAAATAAAATATTTAGAGTGATTGATTAATATGCTTGCCATTTTAGCTTTTAAACCATATTCTAAATCGATTTCCTTTTATGTAAGATTTCTATCTCCATTGCGATGTGTTGCCTTTACCAATGAAGCCACACCTTCCCATGACATTCCATGACCCAATTGTTCGAATCATTCAATACATACCTTCATCCAGTTAAGATTGTTTGCGATGTATAAATGAATTGCATCCCACTCTCAACCAACTGCTTGATGACAATAAACATTAAAATTCAAGACATATGTAAATTTCCAGAATGAAGTATATTCTCTTAATGGATGCAATAAATAAAAAATGCAATTAGAATAAGAACGATATAATTAACATCCACCTTTCACCTTCCTTGATATACCTTTCCCCTTTAGGTGCTCCCCTTCAAATTTGTTATTGGAGTCCAGATCACAAATGCAATGTAAGTTGACCTTTGACGCTAAATTAGGAAGATATTCACTAACTTACAACATGTTTTCGTATACTGTATATCTTTCCATCATATAACCCTCAGCATGTGCTTGTTATCTCAATAAACCCTTCATAAATTTCAAGTTCCTCTCAACCATCCACATGGACCTTGAGTGCACAAGTCCACACAACTCAATCTCCTCAACTTGGTGTATGAGGTAGTGTTCCTGTGCATTGAGAAATGCCAAAGGTAGATGCTTCTGCATTTCACACGTGAGATGAGGAATTTATCTCCTCCAATACTTTATATCTTCTTTATGGATCTTTAGATTTCAACTATATATAAGTGACACAAACCAATAATGATATTTAACAAAAAAAACATTAAATTACATATCATGAAATAGTGCACAAAAAAAAAAAAAAATTATACGAAGAATTAAAGAAACACTAAGCACAAGCAACTAATCCCTATTTACCTCATGTATTTACCAAGATTATATATAACTTGTTTGACATGTATTTGGCTAAGATCATTCTCCTTTGTCTTTCAAAACTGTCTGTTTCATTCTTCTTCTAGGAATCATTATTTTTCCTTGCTGAGTTGTGTTAGCACTATAGTTGAAATCGTGGATTGTTTAATTGAAGGGTTAGAAAAAGATCGTATTGGAATTTTTTTTGGAAGCGCCCTTTAGATTAATGGGTTAGCATGATCTTTCATCATGGGTCATTGGATGAATAGAGGGATTTGATCTACAGTGGTGGATCGTTCCACTATTTGAAACATGGGGTAGAAATTGAAATGTTCTCATTAGCGGAATGGAGGTAAAAGGTGTCAAATATAGACGACTCATATTAAAGAGGTTGTAGATCAATGGTGGAAAGGAATTTCGTAGATCGGATATGTGAGGAATAAAATAAGTTTTTGGATTTGCAGAATCCATTAAAAAGGTGCAACTTTGAAGGGCTGAGATTGATACAGGGTAAGGTCAATGGAGCTGGAGCATTTCACAGATTGGACATGCTCAGACGAAAGAAGTTTTCTAATTTACAGAATTGGTTAATAGGTGGAAAGATTAGATAGATGAGATGTGAGCATAGATACATCTAAGATTGGAAACAATTTCATGGATTGAACTAACGCAGAGAAATTCCAAATTGAAATTTGCAGAAAGTGGTAGGGGGCATGTTGATTGACGGTTGTCATAATGGTCAGGTTTTGATTGATGGATAAGGTGCATTTTGAAAATGGAAGTTGCTCGATTGATTAGTTTTGAAATGATTAGTGGAATGTTAAAGCTCTCACAGTTTGATGGTTCTGATGAAGGTAAATTGCAGATCAATGGATGATATTGATTCCACTGAATCAAGTTGTGCAGGGTGATAATGTTGAGTCTCGGTATTGATATCTTGCACATAAATGGATTAGATTTCAAAGAAGAACAAATCTATGGTGTAGATTATGTGAGACGCGCAATGGTTATGAACATAAAAATAATAAGAAGCATCTACGTGGAGTTCAAAGGTTTGTTTTTTCTGAACATTGGAGAACAGTTCAACAATATGGATCAGCTAAATATAAGTTACAACCATGAAGACATCAAGGAAGATAGGGAAAAAGGAGTTTCATCGAAAGATATATTTTATGATAAAATGTTATTTCTTTTTAGTTAAGATGTTTTGTTATTTCAGAACTATTTTGTAGTAGATAAATGTTTTGACACATGTAATAAACAGTTGAAACCATTAGACAATTAGGTTTATTGTTCATTTCAAGGAGCAATTGTATAAGTATTCATACATTTGATGAAGCAAGGGTTGAAACTCGTGAGATTTGGAAACTTGTGTATTTAAGTATTTCTTTAATTATAGTGCTGGAAGCTGGCATTTTTCAGAGATTCATGTGTTATTTCATGTTGCAGTATGTACTTTCCCTTCTTATGTGAATGTTTTTCCAGTTTTATCTTTCCATTATGTCTTCCTTCTTATCTGGAATGAGAGTATAACAGTTTTGAATTCATATTTACTATTCTCTAGTTGTTCTTTTCAGATATCCACCAAACCTTTCTTTTAAAGTTGATACATAATTCATTTTTACAATGATTTGTGTTAATGGTTTGTTCATGTTCTTCTTTTTTTCACCAGATAATCAAATTTTGACTGTGACTGAGTAGCTATCTTTCCTCTGTTTAAAACTTCCATGAAAAATCTATGTTTATCTATATTCATAGCTTGACTCCATAGTGCAATGGTCATTTGTTCAGTTTCAATCAATCTTACCAATTACAAATGGTTTTTCTTATACATATCTGGCCTTGTTAATATTTTGTGAGAGATCCCTCTAGGGAGAGAGAAAAGCCAGTTTTCTCTTTAAAAGTGGTTCTTGTTGTTACCTGGGAATAACCTTTCACAACCTTGGGTAATTTTCCAATGAGCGAAGTTTCAAATCTTCCTTGGGTATGAACGACATAGTTTCAGATTTGATTGTTGATGGTGAACAACGGTTAGACATCAGCAAGGTTGTGCATTTTTCACCTAGCGACTCCATTTAAAAAAAAATCCAATTTCAGTGACTCCACTGGGGGAATGATCCAGAGATTAAGTTTTCAAAGAGAACCAACAGACTCTACTAGGGAAATGAGCTCATTGTAAAAACATGGAAATACATGATGAAAAGATAAGGTACTCAAGTTTCAGTTTTCTCCAAGATCTCTTATCCTTTCTTGTAAATTTTTTCCTATCTTTTCCTAAGATTGTCAAAACAGTTTTCCATTGTTCATTGAACTCAAAAAAAAACCATGAATTTACTCCTATTTATCTTTCTTTATGAACTGAAAGTATTTCATCATCCTGTACATTTGATTTTGATCAAGATCCTTCATTTGAACCACATGACATTAAAGATCATCCTCGTGAGCCTCATGAAACCAAAGTTGACAATACATCGGTCCCACATAGCCCTGTTTCTTCCAATATTCCAAACTGATACAGACCACTTCATCTACCTCATGTTCTTCATTATTTTCCTACAAAACACTACAAATACCTTCCTAAGTTTGATGGAGAATCCAAAAACCTTACAGCTGAAATTTTTTTACAAGCCTTTGAGCATTTCCTTGACCTCTTTGAAGTAGAACATGATGATGTTTGCATGAGGGATTTTTCCCAATCCTTGCAAGGAGATGTTAAGGATTGGTTTAAGCACTCGCAGCCTGAATCCATTAGTACATGGGAAGTGTTTTCTAACATATTTTTCAAATTTTTGGGTAAGAGGAGGTCATTGGACCAAATACTTTCAGAGTTTTATTCCATGAAGAAATAGGAGGGTGAAACCATGTCTAGTTTTAACAGGAGGTTTGCAAGATTTTATTATAACGTGCTAAAAGAAATCCAGCCTCTTGAAAACACTGCTAAACTTTATTATGCAACTAATTTTCCTCCTCAAATGTCATTACTTCTTTTGGATAGAAATTTAGTCACATTGTAGCACATGTTTATTAATTGTTTGGAGGTTGAAGACAATCTTAGGTTGTCTAAAAAAATTTCAGACAAAGACAGTGGTGATAAAATGGAAAAGAAATTAGAATTGGTTGAGCCACATAAGCAAAAAGAACTTGTTCTGCATGCCAATTATATTTTTTGTGAGCAAAAAGATGATCAACCTAGTTATGTAAAAAAAGATGGTTTTATTAATTTGTTTTCTGAAGATTGCAATCAGCTTGTTACAAATTTTGTTAGTGGTGATTTAAAAAAATATTTGAGTATGCCCATATATGATGAATATGAGGATGAATACTTGGATGTTGTACCCAAAAAACCAGCTATAAATTTTGTAAATTCAAGTCCTGTTAGTGAAGAAAATATGACTGTAATTCAAAGTCAAAAGGATGAAAAAAGAAAGGATAGTGAGTGTGCTAAAGGTGACTGCTTACCTTTGTGGTATTCTTCATTTGAACTGCTGAGACAAAGACTTAAACAATCTAAACAAAAACAGAATTTTGAGGATATGGAAAATTTCATGAACTTTTTAGAAGTGGGAGATGAGGAGGATGAACAATCATGAAGTCAATCTCAGCATGTGGAAAAATAAGTGGTTTGCAATGAGTAATTGGATTACAAAGAAAGAGGTAAGGGTTCTCAAATAAATGATTCTTTAAATCCTTCACATTCAGAAATTTCATCTGAAGAAGAAGGATTTTGTTTACTTGATTATATTGGAGAAAATAATGATATTTATGCTGAAGCGTATAAGGAAGGTGAAGTTTTAAATTCAGAAATTTTGAATGAAATGGTGGATATTTCATTTGAAAATAGTCATGAGAGTTCCTTTCAAAGTTCTTTTGAAGATCAGTTTGACAAAATGCAAGATGAGTTACATTTTGGACATCCTTTTAATAGTAAGCAAATGATTGAGTATTTTGAATTTTGTCATGGTTTTTATGATCCAATAGTAGAATACATGGATAAATTTTTTAGATGGGGTAGTTGGTTATGTGTTTGCAACAAAGGACAAATTTTTCATCATAACCTTTTTCCATTATGTTCCTATGTTCTAATTTCAATCAAGCATGAGGAAGAAGCAGAATTATTGGATAAATTGTTTGATTGGCTACATTGGAAGTCAAAATTTGCTTGATTGGGAATTTATGCTTAGTAAAGGAGGGTAGGAAAGTGTGCATAAGCTAGACATGGAGAGCATTTTCTTTCAGCAGTTTTCAGTATGAGTTTAGTTTTGGTTTTAATTATAGGTTAAGGCTTGCAGTTACAGTTGCTTTCAGTCTTCAGAGTATGGATAGGTGACAGATTCCATGTTATAGGTTGTAGGTTGACATGGGTTTGTTTACAGAATGGTTTCAGTGATGGTTACAGGGAAGAGCATGTTGGGGGTTTCAGAGAATTTTGGGAGCCGCCCAATGATTTCGACACCTGGTCTATAGGGTTCTTTTCTACCACACAGGGAGGATAGCATCCCTAGTGGAGCTAGCTATTAGAACTATACTTGAAATTGTGGATTGTTTAATTGAAGGGCTTGAAAAAGATCGTATTGGAAAATTTTGTGGAAGCGCCCTTTATATTAGTGGGTTATCATGATATTTCACCATGGGTTGTTGGATGAAGAGAGGGATTTGATCTATGATGGTGGATCATTCCACCATTTGAAACATGGGGGATAAATTGAAATGTTCTCATCTTCGGAATTGAGGTAAAAGGTATCAAATATTGACGGCTCATATTAAAGAGGCTATACATCAATGGTGGAAAGGAATTTCGTAGATTGGATATGCGAGGAATAAAATAAGTTTTTGGATTTATGGAATCTGTTAAAAAGGTGCAAATTTGAATGGATGATATTGATACAAGCTAAGATCAATGGCACAGGAGCATTTCGCAGATTGGACATGCTCAGATGAAAGAAGTTTTCTGATTTACGAAATTGGTTAACAAGTGGAAATATCGGATAGATGATATGTGAGCAGAGATAGATCTACGGTCGGAAACAATTCCGGGGATTGAACTAGCACAGAGAAATTCCAAGTTGAAATATGTGAAAAGTGGTAGGGACCACGTTGATCGACGGTTGTAATAATTGTCGGGTTTTGATCAACGAATAAGGTGCATTTTGGAAATGGAATTTGCTCAATTGATCAGTTTTGAAATGATTAGCGGAATGTTAAAGCTCTCACAGTTTGACGGTTTTGATGAAGGTAAATTGCAGATCAATGGTTGATATTGATTCTGCTGAATCAAGTTGTGCATGGTGATAATGTTGAGTCTCGGTATTGAGATCTTGCACACGAATGAATTATATTTCAAAGAAGAACAAATCTATGGTGTAGATTACGGGAGATGCGCAATGGTTATGAAACATAAAAATTATAAGAAGCACCAACGTGGAGCTCAAAGGTTTGTTTTTTCTGAACATTGGAGAACAGTTCAACAATATGGATCATCTAAATATAAGTTATAACCATGAATAAATCAAGGAAGAAAGTGCAAAAGGAGTTTCAGTGAAAGAGATATTTTATGAAAAAATGTTATTTCTTTTTAGTTAAGAAGTTTTGTTATCTCAGAACTATTTTGTAGTAGATAAATGTTTTGACACATGTAATAAATGGTTGAAACATTAGACAACTAGGTTTATTGTTCAGCTTGAGGAGCAATTGTATAAGTATTCATACGTTTGATGAAGTGAGGGTTGGAACCCATGAGATTTTGGAAACTTGTGTATTTAAGTATTTCTTTAATTATAGTGCTAAAAACTGGCATTTTTCAGAGATTCATGTGTTATTTCATGTTGCATTTTGTACTTTCCTTTCTTATGTGAATGTTTTTCTAGTTTTATCTTTCCATTATGGCTTCCTTCATGTATGAAATGAGAGTATAACAGTTTAGAATTCATATTTACTATGCTCTAGCTATCCTTTTCATATGTCAACCAAACCTTTCTTTTAAATTTGATATAGAATTCATTTTTACAATTCTCTGTGTTAATGGTTTGTTCATGTTCTTCTTTTTTTCACCAGACAATCAAATTTTGAATGTGACTGAGTAGCTATCTTGCCTCTGTTTGAAACTTTCATGCAAAAGCTCTGTTTATCTATATTCACATCTTGACTCCATAGCCCAATGGTCATGTGTTCAGTTTCAACTAATGTTACCAATTACAAACATTTTTTTTTATACATATTTGGCCTTGTTAATATTTTGTGAGAGATCCATATGGGGAGAGAAAAAAGTCAGTTTTCTCTTTAAAAGTGGTTCTTGTTGTTACCTGGGAAATAACCTTTCACAACCTTGGGTAATTTTCCAGTGACAACAAATTGGCATCGTTGCTGGGGAGTGAAGCTTCAAATCTTCCCTGGGTATGAATGACATAGTTTTAGATTTGATTGTTGATGGTGAACAACAGTCAGGCATCAGAAAGGTTGTGCATTAATCACTTGGAGACTCCATTTTAAAAAATCCAATTTAGTGACTCCACTGGGGGCATGATCCAGAGATCAAGTTTTCAAAGAGAATCAACAAACTCTACTGGGGAAATGATC
This sequence comes from Pseudotsuga menziesii, assembly GCA_001517045.1. Lineage (NCBI taxonomy): Eukaryota > Viridiplantae > Streptophyta > Pinopsida > Pinales > Pinaceae > Pseudotsuga > Pseudotsuga menziesii. The sequence goes on from LPNX010708820.1 coordinate 30,248, forward strand.
TCGTTGTAAAAACATGGAAATGCATGATGAAAAGATAAGGTACTCGAGTTTCAGTTTCCTCCAAGACGTCTTATCCTTTCTTGTAAATTTTTTCCTATATTTTCCTAAGATTGTCAAAACAGTTTTCCATTGTTCATTGCACTAAAAAAAAAACCATGAATTTAATCATGTTTATCCTTCGTTAGGAACTGAAAGTATTTCATCATCCTGTACATTTTATTTTGATCAAGATCCTTCATTTGAACCACATAACATTAAATATCATCCTTGTGAGCCTCATGAAACCAAAGTTGACAATACATCAGTGCCACATAGCCCTGTCCAATATTCCAAATCGAGACAGACCACTTCATCTACCTCATGTTCTTCATGATTTTCTGACAAAGCGCTACATATACCTTCCTAAGTTTGATAGAGAATCCAAAAACCTTACAGCTGAAAAACATTTACAAGCCTTTGAGCATTTCCTTGACCTCTTTGAAGTAGAACATGATCATATTTGCATGAGGGATTTTTCCCAATCCTTGCAAGGAGATGTTAAGGAATGGTTTAAGCACTTGCATCCTGAATCCATTAGTACACAGGAAGATTTTTCTAACATATTTTTGAAAATTTGGGGTAAGAGGAGGTCATTGGACCAAGTAATTTTAGAGTTTTATTCCATGAAGAAACATGAGGGTGAAACAATGTCTAGTTTTAACAAGAGGTTTGCAAGATTTTATTATAACATGCCAAAAGAAATCTATCCTCTTGAAAACGGTGCTAAACTTTATTATGCAACTACTTTTCCTCCTCAACTGTCATTACTTCTTTTGGAGAGAAAGTCAATTATATTGCAGCACATGTTTATTGATTGTTTGGAGGTTGAAGACAATCTTAGGTTGTCTAAAAAAATTTCAGACCAAGATAGTGGTAATAAAATGGAAAAGAAAATTAGAATTGGTTGAGCCACATAAGCAAAAAGAACTTGTCTTGTATGCCAATTCTGTTTTTTGTGAGCAAAAAGATGATCAACCTAGTGATGTAAAAGATGGTTTTACTAATTTGTTTTCTGAAGATTGCAATTAGCTTGTTACAAATTTTGTTAGTGGTGATTTAAAAAAATATTTCAGTAGCCCATATAGGATGAATATGAGGATGAATACTTGGATGTTGTACCCAAAAAACCAGCTATAAATTTTGTAAATTCAAGGCCTGTTAGTGAAGAAAATATGACTGTAATTCAAAGTCAAAAGGATGAATAAAGAAATGATAGTGAGTGTGCTGAAGGTGACTATTTACCTTTGTGTTATTCTTCATTTGAACTGCTGAGACAAAGACTTAAAGCCTCTAAACAAAAACATAATTTTGAGAATATGGAAAATTTCATGAACTTTTTAGAAGTGGAAGATGAGGAGGATGAAAAATCATGCAGTCAATCTTGGCATGTGGAAAACTCAGTGGTTTGCAATGAGAAATTGGATTACAAAGAAAGAGGTAAGGGTTCTCAAATAAATTCTTTTTTAAATATTTCACATTCAGAAATTTCATCTCAAGAAGAAGGATTTTGTTTGCTTGATTATATTGGAGAAAAGAATGATATTTCTGCTGAAGCATATAAGGAAGGTAAAGTTTTAAATTCAGAAATTTTGAATGAAATGGTGGATACTTCATTTGAAAACAGTCATGAGAGTTGCTTTCAAAGTTCTTTTGAAGATAAATTTGACAGTATGCAAATAGAGTTACTTTTTGGACATTGTCACGTCCCCATCCCTTAGACCGGTAAAGAGGATGCGGTGAACTCTGCCAACAAGCAGGCAAACAGCCCCATGAACATATACAGTCCATCAATACTGAAAATTAAAAGCTTAACATGATGCATAACAAGGATGCTAAGGCACACAAGTAGATGCATAGTCTAGCATACAGGAATTCATAATTCCTAGGACATCAATATACAGCGGAAGCAACACAAATACATTTCTAGCATTTAACATGTTTATCATAATCCATAGAAAAATAGATATAAATTACAGAGATGAAGTGACCAGCAACACTTATCTTTCAATGAAGAACTTTCCCACAACCAGCTACGTCGCTGCAACGTTCCACCCAACCATAGGCCAGCGTGCTCATCAAAATCTCAGCACACTACCACCCCCGAGCTGGGCATGATTCCTCAAGGACTAAGGGCACAATGCAGGCTTACACATAGCCGAGGGGACACAAAACAACCAAACCAAAAAATGCTGGGTTTAACAGGCCTTCAACAAGCGGCCAAGCCAGCACAGTCCGAAGACCAACCACTGCATACCCACAGCAATCAAACCCTCCACAGCCTTGTGAAGAAAGAAAAGATGACCAGGGACAATCCCAACAAAAGGTGAGACACAGCTCAAGCCTACAAGGAAAATCAGAGTTGTTCTTGGCCCTAACGTGGCCAAAACAACTCAGCAACAACACCCAAACTAGGGTAACAACAGTAGACCAAATTCATAATAAAAACAGTGGCAACAATCCACAGCCCACAGTGGATAAGAAACAGAACTCCTGGCATAACCATGGGAGACTCGGCCAATGACTGTGGAAATCAACAGCCACAACTCACAGTGCAAATGGTGGTAGTCGATTCCACTCTATGGAAAACGTGAATGACCATTAGTAAGCAGCTCTCCTCCTGGCTACATGAGATCCAGCAGATCCTCCACCTATGCATGAGGATGAGCAAGACTCCTGCCCCTTTGCATGAGGAAAAACAAATAGCAGCCTCTGCATGAGGAATGAACAGACCACGAACCTACGCGTGAGCAGGAAACCGACCACTGTCGTGAAGGTTGAAGCCCAGCTGTGTAAGCAAATAGACCGCGGCCTCAGCACATGGATGAATAGTAGAACGCTCAGTGTGGGGAGGACGAACAGGCAGGGCCGACTGGCGTCATGGGGAAGATGGAGTTGCTTGCTCCTTACCCATGTTTTCTCCAGCAATAGATGCCCTCAACCACTCAGCCATAACTCCTCAACCACCAGTTGAAGTATTAAAGAGGTTAACAAGGTTGGATGAGACAAGGAAAGGTGGCAACAAACCAAGGTGGCAAAACATGGGTTTTTTTCCATAGACTAAGGTTTGACATCCCCCACCCCTTATCCTTTGGAACCATGCCCTTTTCATTCAACGTTGCACTGTCATAGCTGGTTGTGGTTTTAGTTTTATTTGATGTGCGTGTTTACATGATGCCAAATTATAATGTGCCAGATAGCACGACATACCATCGGCAACTACCCCTATTGCCGAAACATACATGACCAAATCGATGGTGGGGATTTTTCCTTTAGCTCCTCACCACGATTAATTACAATATATACATCATGCAAACGAGGTCAAAACTGGGGACATTACATTCCCCTCTCCCTTGGAATAACACCATCCTTGGTGTTCCATTACATATATACAATACATATACAATTGCACATCAAAATTTCAAAATTGTAGATCTGTCCCACGTTCAATCATCTACTTAGAACGTTCATGACCAAGCCCTTCAACTTCCATGGACTTCTCCTACTGGTTCTCGGCTTCTAGCTAATCCCGAAGTCTAGGAACTTTGCAGCTATTGCCTTCATCATGTTCCCTCATCAGACAGTCCCGACATAAATGATGTCCTCCACATCTCCAGCATCTCACTGGCTGCTTCATCTTTTACCTGCTCAATTTCCTTTGAGTCTTCATTCCTGGACCGTTTCTTATCAAGTCACTTGGACAATTATCCCATTGCTGATCCCCGTTCCTTTCCTTTGCCGATTGCTCCCAGAAGGCTCTTCACCTCCCTTTGCAAACCAATAGAGTCTTGCAAAATCTGGTGGTTCATTTCACTTTGCCTTTCTGTATCCTGAGCATCTCCCCAAGATTCTCTTGGGTCTTGGCAATCACTTGAAGGAGACTTCCAGCCAAGCCCAACAATTTTCGATCTGCTGCCATATTCAATGTGCACCACCTGGTTTCAATTTTCTCACCTGTGAAATGCACCATTGAAATTCTATCAGACCAAGCATAGTATAGACATTAAAATCAGTCAATTAATTACCCAATTGGCATGACAGTCCAAGCCTCATCGATGAGACTTTCATATTTTTCATGCCTTCCCAACAGGCACACGAGCTCACTCATGTCCATTCTTGGGTAGGGAATTAACTATTCCAGCATTCACAATTTACTTTAAGCAAATACACACATTTCATTCCAATCATACATGCATTAAACAATCCTTTGTTTTCACAATGCATAAATGTATATGTATATATATATATAATCAAAAGGCAAGAGAGAGCAGTAAGATTTTTTCCCCTCTTTGTTTTGTTCCATCCTGGAACCCACACCATCGCAGTGGCTTTTCATGCTCTCAACCTCTTTCACTTCACCATGAATGCTGGACCAATCCTTCTTGGTCATGACACTTAGTGTCTTCGGTCTATTCCAGACCTCTAAACCATGGAGTCTCTCCACATGGTTAGTCTCGGCTGCTAGGACTCCCTCGTCTTACTAGCACCTTTTTCATCACCACTCATTCCAAGATTTCCAAGACAGTCACATGTCCACATGCACCCCTAGGATGCTCTCATAGTCCTCACTTTCAGCGACACCTATATCCAAACATTGAATAAATTCACATGTTTAGTTTATTCTCATTAGTTTTATCTCTAGAACAAGAGCTTAAAACATCATATCCAAATCATATACACATGTATATTCATAAGCAAAATAATCCAATACTTATCTATATTGTGCGTTTCCTCTTTCGTCCACAGGATCCTGCTTCGCTTTGCAAGCCTTAGGATCTCCTATGGACTTAGATGTTAGGTCAGCACACAGGCTTCTCCTCAACATCCAATAATTAATGTCCAGCCAGTACACAACCATGTCAACTGGGCTTGGAACTTTATCATGACCATTTCCAGGTCTAGGATCTACTATGGATCCTCAGGCATATCACAGCCCAACATACACTTATACCAGCACCCACTTATATCAACAATAACCCTTACTCCGCAACCCCTCACGACAACCATTTACCATTTACTTGTCCACACAAGCAACACAAGCAATACCAACAACTCATCAGTGTTATTGCTCTAAAACTATAATCACATTTCTCATCATTCACTATCAAGTATTGAGACACCAGGAGTGCGCCCACTCCCTAGAGTGTAATCAATATTGAAAACCCTTTCATGACTCAACATCGGAAAAGTGTGCACCCATTCCTGGTGTGTGCCATGCAGGCCCTATTCATACTCAAGCAATCGGTCATCATGGAAATAAAACCAAAACATGTTCTGCATATGCAATTTAACAATTAAACATGCATATTCATAGCAAGGTTCACAGAACACTTATCCATTTGCCATCACCGTATGCCTTTATATCTGTTAGGCACCATCAAGGAGTTGGGAAAGGCTGAACGCTAAGCTGGTGAGCTCGCTGCAGAGCTAGGAACACCTACACCAGAACTAGCCTGACTTCTAAGACACCCACACACACCCAACACAAGGAATCAGTCCCTTCTCTGCTGCTCAGTCCCTCAGGCCCTGCATTCCCTTTCAGTGCTATCCCAGGGTTGTGGAGAAGGAAGTCAGCCCTATAGCTCTATCTATGTGGTTTCCAATCACCAGGTTTAAGCAAACCAAGCCCCCATCCCTGCTTCCTGTTTACATTTCATATCCACACATGTCTTACCGACATAATCTATGCCATCTCACTCATGTTACTACCGAACATGCAGTGCAGATGAGACATTTCTCAAAATGTCTAATGGTGTTTCACCCAAAACCCATTTCCAAGATAAGGGAAAACCTTCCCATGAAGTTTGGCTTCTACAGGCCATTGCACATGGTCTTCCTGCAGCGTGTACCCCTGACACATTCATCAAATAGCCAAACAGTCAATCATTACCTGATACTACAATCCAATTGATAGTTCCATAACCAAGCAATGCCATTTAGCAATCAAATTCAATAAGAATTTGCAACTCTACTATAGAAATTGACTTGCTCAATTGTGGGTCTCTTGTAAGCAGCACTACTATGCCCATTATAATTTTATGCCTACTATCATAACATGAATACCCACTTACCATGTGTCCCTCCTGACACAATCTCACACAAGCCAACAGTGATTAGTAGTCATTAGCACTTTCTTAAATCCGAAATCCATAATTCAAATTTAACAACCCATTATTCATATCAACTACTTTCACAACCATGAGACTTCCTCTCATAAATGGTATATTTTGGCATTGGTCAGGGTCTTACCTCTCATTACCATGCTCGAATAATCTACCTGAAACATGAGTTTCAATCAACCAAACACAATCTTATGCAAGCCAGCAGTGGCTAGTGGTTGTCAGCAATTTCTCAAATCCGAATTCACAATTCAAATTTTAACAACCTATTATGCATATCATATGGCAGATTCTGGCATTGGTCAGGATCTTACCTCTCATTCCCATGCTCGAAATAATCTACCTGAAACATAAGCTTCAAACATCCAAACACAAGCTTATGCAACGCAGTAGTGACTAGTAGTTGTTAGCAATTTCTCAAATTTGAGATTCACGATTCAAATTTAATGAGCTCTTTCACATGGTATATTCTGGCATTGGTCAGGGTCTTACCTCTCAATTCCATGCTCAAAATAATCTTCCTGAAACATGATCTTCAATCAACCAAACACTTGGTAAGTCTGGATGCATATACTGTCTCATTGCTACAACCAACACTAAAGCATTTTCATAATTTATAAAATTCAAATACTTCCAGTTGTTAGTCACATCAATATTATCGAAGCTCATTTACTTCCTGCAATCATTATCATGCTAACATTGCAAGGTATAGTCATATCATTTATGCAATTAAATGAAAGTTTAGATACCCTTACTTCACAAGCGTATCATTCATACTACCTTGCTCTTCAATAGAGCATTCTGGCAGCCAATTGATCATGACTATCCTGCATTCATAACAGCCTTCAAAACAGTTCCAGAATTATCATTAATTCATCATTTCAGCTGTTAGTTATTCACAAGATCACATGCATTCATCTCAATGCATTCAAACATACCATGGGCCAACCATGAATACCTCATATAGGATGCATTACTATAATTAATAGCATCAACATATATAAGCACGACACCTTTCTATATTCAAATTTCCACATGGTAGGAGGTCTCTTACCTTTACCATTCCATGGAATCTGTCATAAGCAACTCTTACCTGCATGGGTTGTACTTACATCCTTGACAAGACCAATTTGGTTGGTCCTTTGTAGGATATTGCAGCATTTTCTCACCAACTTTTGTTATGGACTCGTTGCCTTATCCCTTTCCTTCATAGGGTTGTTGGTCACATTCCTCAGCATCAGCAACATACTCAGCTAGGTCCATGTCATCGTTGGTTTTTCCACTAATGCCAACATCAAATCAATGATTATCATTAGTGGTTCATTATAAATATATAATTTCCAATATTCCTATCAATCATGCAATATCCTATGCATGCAATACATATCCCCATGCAATTCAAGCATAAACTGAAGAAATGTAGTTAAAATCAGCAAGATAGGGTTTAATGAAAACTTCCCTTTCAAGTCCCTCATCTTCTCATGGAATTCCTTTTCCACACAGCAGCTGGTTGACTCCATAGCCCTTGCTATTTCTGGGCATGCAATTGTCCAGATTTGTCCATTTTATAACAGCAGCCATCATTAGCACTTTGCTACTTCATGCTCAGATTGTGGTCACTTATCCTTGCTCCTTGCTGGATAAGCTTTCCAACGCCTATTCACATGCGTCATTCTAACCTCGGGTGGGAAAACCACACCACTTCTAAGAATGAGGACTTTCACCAAATCCATTGCATTTTACACACAACTGTATTTTGGTTGCCAACTTCAACCATTCAGTAACTTAGAGATCTCATTTCCGATACACCATTCATCTTTTATGAATTTTGGGTTTTACTAGTTTTCCCAAAACATGGAATTTTCTTTTCACAAGAATGACTATCTTCGGGAGTGACGGGGTTCAAGGGGGCTTGCCCCCTTGTGGCGGGTCAAGGGAAGCACCCTCGTTTTTTTTGTTGTAAATCTTTAATTTTCGTGCAATCTGGCACATTAGATCGCTGCCACTTTTCTCCTTCTCAGCCCATGAAAATCCACTGAAAAACAGCTACAAATCCCACTGGAAGGCAGTCGAAATCTACTAGAAAACCCCACTTGGAAATCCCAAATCTCCCTTTGCAGAATCAGCTCTCACTTCATCTATCCATCTGACGTATCGGCTATAAAAACACCTACTCCTTCCGCAGAATCGGCTCGCGAAACACTTCCTCCTTTCGATCGGCGTCGGTAGCCTTTCTCATTGGAAGACTCATCACTTCCGCTTCCGCAACGGCGAGCATCAAAACCCTTCCTTCTTCCGCAACAGCGGACGTCGGAAGCTTTCCACATCGGAAGCCAAATGCCTTTGGCTTCCACAACGGCAGACTGGAAACTGCTTTCTCTTCCGACGATTTCATCACTTAGACAAATTTCGAACTTTCTCCTACCGTGTCGGCTATCGGCGGTCTTTCTACATCGGAAGTCCACTTCGTGAACTCTTCCACAACAGCGAAAGTTTTTCTGCTGGCTCTTCCGACTGCTCCAACACTTAGGCAAATTTTTCAAAAAATTCCCTTCGTCGGAAATCAGAGGACTTTCCCATCGAAAGACTTGTTGCTTCTTCTTCCGCAACGACGGATTGGAAACTGCTAAACCTTCCGCCACATCGGAAGGCAAATGCCTTTGGCTTTCGCAACGATGGAAGTCCAAACCACATTTTCTTCTGCAAATCCACGACTTCTTCCTTGGAATATGTCACTTCTGGCTTTGGTGATCGGGTGACTTTCACGTCGGATGTGGAATCGCTTCACCATCCGCAACGGCGGATGGGAAAATCGCAAATCTTTCTGCCACAGTGGAAGTAAGCTCCGTTAACTCTTCCAACTGTTCAGGCACTTAGGTGGTTTTTGAAACTTGTTGCTGCTCTGCTGAACAGAGAAGGTAATTCTACCTTCTGTCACTGCATCCTTCATGGCCCATAGAGGCCCATTGTTGCAACCATGAGCTCCGATACCATACTATCACGTCCCCATCCCTCAGACCGGAAAAGAGGACGTGACGAACGTCGCCAACAAGCAGGAAAACAACCCCATGAACATATACAGTCCATCAATGCTGAAAATTAAAAGCTTAACATGATGCATAATAGGGATGCTAAGGCACACAAGCAGATGCATAGTCTAGCATACAGTAATTCATAATTCCTAGGACATCAATATACAGCGGAAGCAACACAAATACATTTCCAGCATTTAACATGTTTATCATAATCCATAGAACAATAGATATAAATTGTAGAGATGAAGTGACCAGCAAAACTTATCTTTCAATGAAGAAATTTCCCACAACCAGCTATGTCGCTGCAACGTTCCACCCAACCATAGGCCAGCATGCTCATTAATCTCTCATCACACTGCCACCCCCGAGTTGGGCATGATTCCTCAAGGACTAAGGGGACAATGTAGGCTTACACATAGCCGAGGGGACACAAAACAACCAAACCAAACACTACTGGGTTTAACATGCCTTCAACAAGCGGCCAAGCCAGCACAGTCCAAAGACCAACCACTGCATACCCATAGCATTCAAACCCTCCACAGCCCTGTGAAGAAAGCAAAGACGACCAGGGACATGTTGATGTATATGTAACTTCGGAATGTATTCTTCTATGTATCTTATGTATTGTAACCCGATGTTTATTCCGGGATGTTTCTATTATGTATTTGAGTCATGTGGTCATGCCCCGATGTTCCGATCCGGAGGATTATAATGTAAAAAAGTCATATCAAGTCATTAGGTAAGTCCCCACTGTTTAGGGGCACTTGAGTTATTATACACTAATTAAGGTGTAGGCTCGAGTAGTAATTATTAGGTCGAGCCTACGTGTGAAATGGTAATTCAAGTGAACGGACTAATATAAATAGAGAGGGTGAGTCTCTCTATTTATCACTTGGGACTTACATCACTTGCTCTCTCAAGTGTGGCACACTTTTGGAGAAGGAAATTCTTGGGCTTGACAGAAGACAGAAGGCTACTATTGTGTTGGGAGGTCATCTTACTGTTTTGGGATCACATCTTGTGGTGATACTATCTTAGAGGAAGTTGAGGGGTTTTCTCCATTTATGGTTTTCCCTCCTAAAATCTATTTGTCTCTTGTCTCTTGTGATGTGCTTATGTGATTACTGTGCTTGTTATTCTCTCAGTGAAAATATCTTATGATAATGCTAGCTTAAATGTTGAAAAACTAACATGGTATCAGAGCTAACCTGAGAAGAAGACACTGTGCAGCTGCGGAGGCTAGGGCTTCCTTGTTTGTGGATCTTTCTCCACTATTTTTCAGCAAAAGTAAGGTGGACTTACTCTCCTCCCTAGGGCGCATCTTTATGTCGAAACAGAATTCAATTCGGAGGACTTTCAGTTTTGGACCTGTCACTAGGGCCGGAAATTAGGGATTTTTATAGAAGAGGAATTTTTTAGTGAGCCCAGGCCTGGATTGTTCTCCTCCCCAAAATCGAAGTTAGGAACAAATTTGAAGGCATTTGGGTGGACAGAACTTCGGGAAATCAAAACCCTTGTTGCTCTTGAACCAGCTCTGCAGGATTTCAGCTCAAGCTTCAAATTTGACATCTTGAACCTGGTAAGATCTAAAATCTTTTGTATTTCCATTTGAGGTTCTTATTTAGATATGTCTCATCATACCAAGCTTGATGAAAAGCTTGAGGGGGCTGATAACTTCCGAGCTTGGAAGTATAGGATCTCCCTGGTCCTGGAAGAGAATGAATTAGACTCCTACATACATGAGGAGGTTCCAGATCTAGAGGGAGATGAGGGAAAGGCCTTACATAAGAAGAAGATGGTTATGGAAAAGAGAATCATTGCTGATTCTATTAAGGATCATCTTATCCCTCAGGTGTCCTCTCTCAAGACACCTAAAGCCATGTTTGATGCCCTAACCAAATTGTTTGAAGGAAAGAACATCAATCGAAAGATGACCCTGAGGAACCAGTTGAAGAATGTGAAGATTCAGAATGCAGAAACTATCCAGTCATACTTCACAAGGGTTTCTCAAATCAAAGAACAATTAGAAGTTGTTGATGAAGAAGTGGAAAATGCAGAGATTGTCATGACTACTTTGAATGGCCTCCCTAGGTCATGGGATGCTTTCATTCAAGGGATCTGTGCTAGAAAGAAGTTAGTCAAATTCAGCAGACTATGGGAAGAGTGCTCTCAAGAAGAAGCTTGAATAGAAGCTCGAGAAGAGAAGATGGGTAGTGAAGACCAAGCTCTCACAATACGCTCCAAAGCTCACTCCAAGTCATCAAAAGGAAGGCTTCATCACTTCAAAGGTAAGCACTTTCACAAAAATAACTCCAAAAGAGATATGTCTAAGATCATATGCTATACTTGTGATGAAGTAGGACACTATGCAAAAGATTGTCCTAACAAATAGAAGAAGATCAAGAAGAGCAGCAAAAGAAGACATCATGCTCATGCTGCAGAAGATGATGAACCATCCAGAAAAAGATCCAGATATGAAAGTGAAGATTCTTCAAGCGAGGATGAATATGTACTGATTTCAGCTCTCACAGGAAACATTACTCATGGGAGTGATGATTGGCTGATAGACAGTGGTGCTTACAAACATATGACGGGATTCAAAGAATCTTTTGTGAGACTATCAGAACATGAATCACCTCACAAGGTGAAACTAGGAGATGATTACCAATATCCAATAAAAGGTAGTGGGGAATCTTCATACAAGCTAGAATCTGGTAAGTCTCTAACAATGAAAGAAGTATTGTTTGTTCCAGGACTCAAAAAGAATCTTCTATCTATTTCAGCATTGGATGCAAAAGGAATGCGGGTGGCATTCATAGATGGTCAAGTCATCATGTGTCCAAAAGGAAAGACTATCGATGATGCGGTAGTAATTGGAGAACAAGAAGGAGGCTTGTACAAATTGAAGGGACATCCAGAACAAGCCTTGATCCATGATTCAGTAGAGCCAAATGAACTTTGGCATAGAAGACTTGCACATGTGCATTACAGGGCACTACCTATTGCAAGTAAATCTATTGAAGGTCTTCCAGAAATTCAAGCAAAACATGAAGGGGTCTGCAAAGGATGTGCGAAAGGAAAGAATACGAAGAAGACATTTCCAAGCAGCGAAAGCAAAGCCAAAAGAATTCTAGAGATCATCCACTCTGATTTATGCGGTCCTCTGTCATCAAACTCACTTAGCGGGTATGCATACTACGTTTCTTTTATTGATGATTTTTCTAGAAAGACATGGATTTATTTTATGGAGAACAAAGATGAAGTGTTCAACAAGTTCAAGGAATTCAAAGCCTTGATCGAGAACCAGACTGAAAAGAAGATAAAGACCATTAGATCAGATAATGGTGGAGAATTCACTTCAAATGAATTCAAAGAGCTATGTAAAGAATCAGGGATTAAGAGGGAGTTGTCCACTCCTTACAATCCACAACAGAATGGGGTTGCTGAACGGAAGAACAGAACTATCATGGAAGCTGCAAGAGCTATGCTTCATGATCAAGATATACCTATGCATATTTGGGCTGAAGCTGCTAGAACAGCAGTGTATGTATAGAACCGTACTCCACATAGAGTACTCGAGAACAAGACTCCTAAAGAAGTCTTCTCCTGCAAGAAACCAGAAGTCAGCCACCTCAGAATATTTGGCTGTCCAGTGTACATACATATTCCAAAAGAGAAGAGAACAAAGTTAGATCCTTCAGGAAGGAAGGGCATATTTGTGGGATACTCTGAAAGCTCGAAGGCTTATAGAATCTACTTTCCAGGATTCAAGAAGATTGACATCAGCAGGGATGTAACATTTGATGAAGGTACAGCTTACAACAAATCCAGAAAGAGACCTACTGAAGAACCTGAAGAAGCAGAAGCACCCAGGATCCGTGATACAATCATGAACGAAGAAGCTCGAGAAGAAGATCGAGAGTTCGAGGAACCATAAAGACCTGAAGATCCTCCTCTGGAGAAGAATCCTCATAAGAGGAAACCTGCTTGGGTACGTGAACTTATCCAAGGTACGGAAAGATATGGGGCTCCAGAAGAGAATCTCAGAGAAAGAAAGAGGACCAGATCAAATTCCGGGTATGTAGCTTTACTATGTGATTTCATTGATAAAGAACCTTCCAGTTATGAAGAAGCGGCAAAACAGAAAGAATGGAAGGATGCTATGATCGAAGAATATCAATCGATCATGAAGAATGATGTTTGGGATGTTGTCCCAGGACCAAAAGGGAAGTCAGTTGTTACTTCCAAATGGATCTACAAGATCAAGCATGCTGCGGACGATAGCATTGAAAAGTATAAGGCAATATTTGTAGCTTGAGGATTCTCTCAGAAAGAGGGAGTAGACTATGAAGAAACTTTTGCTCCTGTAGCCAGATACACTACCATCAGATCAATACTTGCTCTGGTCGCAGTGACGAAGTGGAAGATACACCAGATGGATGTCAAGACTGCTTTCTTGAATGGTGTAGTAGAAGAGGAAGTGTATGTGGAACAACCACTCAGTTTTGAGACACATGACAAAGAGTCTCATGTATGCAGATTGAAAAAAGCCCTGTATGGTTTGAAACAGGCACCCAGGACCCAGTACGGCAGGATTGATAGCTTTCTATCCAGTTTGGGCTTTACCAAGAGTAAAGTAGATTCCAACCTTTACTACAAGGTTGAATATGGAAACCCAGTGATGCTTCTACTGTATGTAGATGATCTATTTGTGATAGGTACAGATGGGTTGATTGCTGATACGAAGAGAAAGCTTGCTGTTGAGTTCAAGATGAAGGACTTGGGTATGATGCATTACTTTCTAGGTATGGAGGTGTGGCAGAGTACAGATGGAATCTTCCTTGGACAAGGGAAGTATGCAGTAGAGATCTTGAAGAGATTTGGGATGATGGACTGCAAGGCTATGGCTACACCTATGGCATCGAACCTGAAGCTATTGAGTGATGCTTCTTCAGAGTCGATTGATGCTATGATGTATCGTCAGATGATTGGGTCATTGATGTACCTGACGAACATGAGACCAGATATTTGCTTTGCTGTGAACACCTTGAGCCAGTACTTGACAGATCCGAGAAGTGTTCACTTGGTTACTGTAAAGCATATTCTAAGGTACCTGAAGGGTACAATTGATTATGGGATCAAGTATGATGCAAATTAGAATATTAACCTGGAGGGTTATGTTGATTCAGATTGGGCAGGCAGTGCCATCGACAGGAAGAGTACTTCAGGATGTTGCTTCAGTATGGGATCAGGTGTGATCTCTTGGTTTAGCAGGAAGCAATCCTGTGTGGCACTGAGTACAGCTGAAGCAGAGTATGTCGTAGCTTGTTTAGCTATTTGTGAGGCAGTATGGCTGCGGAAGCTACTGTCTGATATATTTGATCTCCAGCTGGATGCTACCTGTATACACTGTGACAACCAGATTTGCATGAAGTTGTCAGAGAATCCAGTGTTCCATGACAGGTCAAAGCATATTGAGATCAAATATCACTATATCAGGGATATTGTGCAGAGAGGAGCAGTGAAGCTCCTGTATGTTGTGACGGAGGAACAGATAGCTGATGTATTGATGAAGCCATTGGCTAGGATGAAGTTCGAGTACTTCAGAGAGAGACTTGGTGTTCTCTAGATCGAGGCTTCCTCCCAGAGACAGTGATGAGATCCATAGCCATTCTGACATGGTGAGAGGATTGGTTCCTTCCATGGTCAGATGTAAGGGATGAGCCATTCCATCATGGTGAGAGGATTGGTTCCTTCCATGACTGATATGAGTGCTGAGATGCATAGCCATTCTGACGAGTAGTTCAGATGTAAGGGCTGAGCCATTCTATTCATGGCTAAAGGATTAAGTTCCTCCCATGGCAGATGTGAGTGCTGGCCATTATGTCGAGTAGGACATATGTAAGGGATACCGCCATTCTAACGAGCAGGTCAGATGTAAGGGCTGAGCCATTCTGTTCATGGCTAAAGGATTAAGTTCCTCCCATGGTAGATGTGAGCGCTGGCCATTATGTCAAGTAGGACATATGTAAGGGCTACCGCCATTCTGACGAGCAGGTCAGATGTAAGGGCAGAGCCATTCTGTTCATGGCTAAAGGATTTAGTTCCTTCCATGTCAGATGTGAGTGCTGGCCATTTTGTCAAGTAGGACAGATGTAAGGGCTACTGCCACTCTCTGGGAGAGTGGAGGCGCATGGTCAGTTACCATGTAGCTCAGTCAAAGACTAGGGGCCATTCTGATAAGGGTGTAGGATTCAGTTCCTACCAGGTCAGATGTGAGTGCACAAATCTTTCATCATTGTGAGCGGATATGGTTCCTGCCTGGATGAGAGTCTCCCATCATTTTGACCGGATATGGTTCCAGCCTGGATGGGATTGTGCCTTTCTGACGAGTAGGTCAGATATAAGTGCAGGAAATCTTTCATCATTGTGAGCGGATGTGGATCCAGCCTGGATGAGAGTCTCCCATCATTGTGAGCAGATGTGGTTCCAGCCTGGATGGGATTGTGCATTTCTGACGAGTAGGTCAGATATAAGTGTAGAGCCATTTCACAGATGTTAGTGATGTGATGTCCTATCATGCTGGTGAATGTGAGTGCTGGGCCTTTCTGATGTGATTGTAGTTTACTACATGATCAGATGTGAGTGCTGGTTGTGCCTTTCTGACGAGCAGGTCAGATGTAAGTGCTGGGCGAAGACCTAAATGAGAGTAGGCCTACAACCAACATGAAAAAGGGCTGGCTCTGTAGAACTTCCTATGACGAGATAGTATACACATGATGATGACCAGTGGAGATCCAGATCGAGCTATGATCCAGATCCAGTTATGATGACTCCGAGAGATCCAGATCGAGTGATGATCCAGATCCAGTAGTGATGATCCAGATCCAGTCTAGAGAGATGATCCAGATCGAGTGATAAATCCAGATCCAGTCCAGTGATGTTGATCTAGATCGAGTGATGATCTAGATCCAGTGATGTTGATCTAGATCGAGTGATGATCTAGATCCAGTGATGCCATTTTATGATGATCCAGATCGAGAGATGATCTAGATCCAGATGACTTGAAGATGAAGATGACTTGAAGATGAAGATGACTCAAAGACGAAGATGATCCAGTTGATGCAGAGAAGAAGACTAGTGCTGAAAAATTGTGTCGAAAGAATACCTTCCTAGTTAAGAGGGAGTGTTGATGTATATGTAACTTCGGAATGTATTCTTCTATGTATCTTATGTATTGTAACCCGATGTTTATTCCGGGATGTTTCTATTATGTATTTGAGTCATGTGGTCATGCCCCGATGTTCCGATCGGGAGGATTATAATGTAAACAAGTCATATCAAGTCATTAGGTAAGTCCCCACTATTTAGGGGCACTTGAGTAATTATACACTAATTAAGGTGTAGGCTCGAGTAGTAATTATTAGGTCAAGCCTACGTGTGAAATGGTAATTCAAGTGAACGGACTAATATAAATAGAGAGGGTGAGTCTCTCTATTTATCACTTGTGACTTACATCACTTGCTCTCTCAAGTGTGGTGCACTTTTGGAGAAGGAAATTCTTGGGCTTGACAGAAGACAGAAGGCTGCTATTGTGTTGGGAGGTCATCTTACTGTTTTGGGATCACATCTTGTGGTGATACTATCTTAGAGGAAGTTGAGGGGTTTTCTCCATTTATGGTTTCCCCTCCTAAAATCTGTTTGTCTCTTGTCTCTTGTGATGTGCTTATGTGATTTCTGTGCTTGTTATTCTCTCAGTGAAAAGATATTATGATAATGCTAGCTTAAATGTTGAAAAACTAACAGGACAATCCCAACAAAAGGTGAGACACAGCTCAAGCCTACAAGGCAACTCAGAGTTGTTCTTGGCCCTAATGTGGCCAAAACAACTCAGCAACAACACCCAAACTAGGGTAACAACAGCAGACCAAATTCATAATAAAAACAGTGGCAACAATCCATAGCCCACAGTTGATAAGAAACAGAACTCCCGGCATAACCATGGGAGACTCGGCCAATGACTGTGGCAATCAACAGCCACAACTCACAGTGCAAACAGTGGCAGCCGATTCCAATCTGTGGAAAATGTGAATGACCACCAATAAGAAGCTCTCCTCCTGGCTACATGAGATCCAGCAGATCCTCCACCTATGCGTGAGGATGAGCAATACTCCTACCCCTCTGCATGAGGAAAAACAAACAGTGGCCTCCACATGAGGAATGAACAGACCACGAACCTGCGTGTGAGCAGGAAACCGACCACCATCGTGAAGGTTGAAGCCCAGCTGTGTAAGCAAATAGACCGTGGCCTCAGCGCCTGGATGAATAGTAGAACGCTTAGCGTGGGGAGGATGAACAGGCAGGGCTTACTGGCATCGTGGGGAAGATGGAGTTGCTTACTCCTTACCCACGTTTCCTCCAGTAATAGATGCCCTCAACCACTCAGCCATAACTCCTCAACCACCAGCTGAAGCATTAAAGAGGTTAACAAGGTTGGATGAGACAAGGAAAGGTGGAAAAACATGCGTTTTTTTCCATAGACTAAGGTTTGACATCCCCCACCCCTTATCCTTTGGAACCATGCCCTTTTCATTCAACGTTGCACTGTTGTAGCTGGTTGTGGTTTTAGTTTTATTTGATGTGCGTGTTTACATGATGCCAAATTATAATGTGCCGGATAGCACGACATACCATCAGCAACTACCCCTATTGCCGAAACATACATGACCAAATCGATGGTGGGGATTTTGCCTTTATCTCCTCACCACGATTAATTACAATATATACATCATGCAAACGGGGTCAAAACCGGGGACATTACAGACATCCTTTAATGGTAAGCAAATGATTGAGTATTTTTAAATTTGTCATGCTTTTTATGATCTAGTTGCAGAATACATGGATAAATTTTTCCTCCAAAAGGCCATAAAACCATCTAAAAATCCTCCAAAAGGCCTAAAATGCCTCCAAAAGGCCCAAACCCCCTTTTTTCCTCCAAAAATATCCAAAATTCCTCTAAAAATAGCAAAAATCCCCTAAAAGGGAAGAAAAAATATAAAATAATGAGGAAAAGGAGGAAAAAACCCTATACAGCTGCCCTAAAGTATATGGTTTCCAAAACCATGGGCCAGCACTCCACCACTGAAAAACTATAAATAGGTGATGGAGACCCCTTATTTCACATCCACAATCATAAGCATCCTTACTCTGCCAAAAAAGCTCTGGAAACCCTAGCTCACCCTTGAGCTACTTTCACCATTGAGAGCCCCTTTTGGCCCATTTCCACCATCGGAGAAGGAGAAGGAGCAGGCTGGAGCTTGGAGCAACCGTCTTGGATCACTGCAAAGAGCTTCACCAACCTCCACATCGGAGGTAATATCAATATAAAAACCATTCTTTACATTTTGTTGTTTTGTTTCATGCATATATTTAGAGTAGTTCATTTTTCTGTTTAACATTTTCATTTACATTTTACTAAACTACTACTAAGGAGTCACTTCTCCTTAGTAGGTGCTCATTCGCACAAGCTAGGGGTAAAACCCTAGCTACAGTTTTGGCGACTCCGCTGTTTTTCTTTTGAATCTCTGTTTTTAGTTTAAAAAATTATTTAGCTTTTTCCTTTCGGCCGCCGTAAACTGCATTTTTTCCCTCTATAGTCGCATCCCGACCGTGTCTTTCAGGCCTTTACCTGCGACCTGACTGCAGCTATCAGACTGTCTTCGGCGCCCTGCCGGCAGATTCAAGTCTATTACCTACGATCCGACCGTGGCTATTCAGCCTGTTTGGTGCGATTTGGCTGTGCCTGTTGGCCATTTTCCTGGGTCCCGACCGCAACTTTTCGCCCATTTGCTGCGACCCGAACGCGGTTTTCAGCCCCTTCCCTGCACTCAGACCGCCTCTGCAGGATAGAAAGCCGCGACCTGTCCGCGCCTGTTTCTTTCAAACCCACGGTTTGACCGCACGCCACAGACCCGCATTCCTGTTTTCGACCGAGCCCCTTTGCTGCAATATTTTCTGCATCTGCATAGCCATCTGTTCCACCTGCAGCCCTATTTCCTTCCAGCCTTTTCTGCAACATCATTTCTGTTCCCTTTTATAGAATCTGTTTAAAATTTTAGCATTTTAATTCAGAAAATTTTGCATGTTAAAGATTTGAATTCAGTATTATTGTTAGTTAGAAGGTTGCCCCTTTGTGTGACACTTCTATTTTGGGTTCATCACCTCACGAGCACACACTCTGTCACCTAATTCAAGTGAGCCTTAAAAAACTACTTAACTCAACCAATATTCTAACCCCACTTGGGGAACACAAAAGAATCTTTGTAGTTAGGTAGGATCGGGGGGATAGGCTTCCAATAACACCCCTCGGTTACTTACACTTGAGGCATAGCTGTTGTCCAATTAGGGAACCAAAATGCCCTAGTACTTTTTGGCACGGTCACCACCAGTTTACCTAAGGGCCTCTCCCTTAGGAGGGTTGAAGTCGCGAGATTGGTTCCGGAGGCCTGAGTGGAATACCGCACTCCATTCAGTAACTGAAGGGCTACCTTTCGCAGTTCTCGGGATATCCCTGTATAGGGGTATTGCGGTAAAAGGAGCAAACAACAGATTCACCTTTTTGGATGTGTCATGAACGGGGTATCTTAGTTGCCACTCTTCTAGGATTGACTACCCGATATCCCTCCCGGTATGGGGGATATCTTAGCCACTTGGATTTCCTATTCATATTGTCTGACTTGGATTTCATCACCTTGCAGAGGATATGTCTAGTTGAGTCAGAATACTTTTAGTTAGGTGTTTGCATGCTCCCTTACCTCCTTTTCGTCTAGTGAGTCCACCGTTTTTTATTTTTAGGAAACCTGTTGTTTGTTGGTATTCTGACCATTTCTGTTGACACTCCACCTATTGTAGCACAGCTGTTACAGTAGGTGTTTTGAGTTGGTTATTGGCCTGAGTGCCCTATTTTTTGAGCTCTCCTTCTGCACACTCGGTTGCATAAGGGTTTTTGAGCTGTTTTTTACTCACCTCAACCCATAGAGATTTGACACCATCTGTCACCATTGAGTCCCCGACACATTCTTGACGCCTCAGGGGTGAATCCCTGCAGCACGGTTCACTTGACACCACCCGTCATCGACACAGGTCATCCTCACTTGACTCCACTCATCAGTGGCATAGGACTCCATCACCAGATATTGATGCCCCTTATTTTACTTCTGATTCTGAGCCTGAGTCTGAAAACCCCATTTACACTGCCCCTACTATCCCCATGGCTGGCGTAACTTCCACTCCCTTCATGGTAGGGACCGTTGGCGGCACATCCACCACTACACCAGTGACCACACCCGCTGTGGGTATGCCCTCCACATGGCCCCCATCTACCATTCCTCTCACGGCACCTATTCCCGCAGCGGGAATACCTATTCCCACTCCATCAGTGGCTCACACTACCCATGGTGGTGCAGGACCGTCCTATACCACCTTAGTTCCCCCACTTGGGGGCAACTTCCCTAAGACTACCCCTCCACTTGGGGGCATTGGCCCCAACTTGGCCCAACCCACTACCATGTCACATCCTTCTTCTGGTTTGCCATTCATGGCTAGCCTCAACCTGCTTGACCTAGCCAAATTGACCAACGACCCTATTCGACACAACCCTGCGTGGCCTCCCATGCCCACCAAGCTCCCCTCTGACATCCCTAAGTTCAAGGGCAAGGAAGGTGAGGACCCACAAAACCACATCATGTCCTTCCATCTATGGTGTTCCTCCAACTCCATAGTGGATGACTCTATTCACCTCCGTCTCTTACACCGCACCTTCACTGGCTCTGCAGCCAAGTGGTATATCGAGCAACCCCATGGAACCCATGCCACCTTTAATTCCCTTGCCTCAACCTTCCTGCAGTTCTTCCAATTACCTGTCCACTATGACGCGGGCATTGAGATCCTCCTATCATGCAGACAAAACACGACTACCCACATCATGGACCACATTCATGAGTGGCGTCGACGCCGTAGCTTATGCAAGATCAAATTAGATGACTGTATCTTCCTAGATTGGTTCCTCAAATCCCTTCTTCCTGTTATTTCTAAGGATGTGGCATCTGAAAGGCCCCAGTCTGAAGAAGAGGCCATCCTTAAGGCCCAATAATTCGACCTCATTTACGCCCAGTCGGGTTATCTCTATACCATTATACCTGACGCTCCTCGCGGCGATTCCTCCCCGCACAATGCGCCGGGGGAATCCCACGCTGCCAATGGCATCATTGGCCATGTCTCTTCGCATCCTCAACCATTTTCCATAGCATGTCCTACCCCTGGCCCTGACCTTTTGCAGGCTACCTCACAGTCTGGAGCAACCAACTCGTATGCTCCCATGACACATCACCACCATCCCCATGGACCGTCATGTCCACCTCAGTGTTTTGGTCATGCGACTCCCACTTATGCCAACCCGATCGCACCTCAGCCCTACTACCACTAGCAGGCTGCACCAGCTCCTGCGCCTTCACAAGCCCAACCCGCTTATTACCCACCACCGGCCGCCCCTGTGGAAAAACCACAACCTGCTCCGCAGCCCTATCAGCAACCCGCTTAAGTTGCTGCACCTGCGAAGCCTCCACCTACATATCATCCACCACAGCCTGCTCTTGCACCTGCGCAACCTCAGAATCCACCTGCTGCCCAAGGGCAAGTTTACGCCC
Source organism: Pseudotsuga menziesii (assembly GCA_001517045.1). Lineage (NCBI taxonomy): Eukaryota > Viridiplantae > Streptophyta > Pinopsida > Pinales > Pinaceae > Pseudotsuga > Pseudotsuga menziesii. Next base: position 52,142 of record LPNX010708820.1, read on the forward strand.
AACAAAACCCACAGCAAAACCAGACCAACCAACGCAACCAGGGCAAACAAAACCATGGCCGAGGCCAAAATCATGGAAACAACCAACCTACAGACCAAGCTGGTGAACCCCCTAATCCCCCTGATAATAATAATGCGGCCCTTGCTAACCAAAACCCTGATCGCCCGCCCAAGCAGGCTAAAAACCCCAATTTGCGAACCAACCATCCTTGTTCTATTTGCGGTGTCTATGGCCACTACACACATTTTTTCCCACACATGGAGTGAGTTCGGCAACTTTGGGCTGAAGATGCCCACCACCAAGGGCAGGTGGCTCCTCAAGCACCACCCAACCCCCCACAACCTCAGCAGCCACCTTTGGTGCTGCAAAACCCCTTACCAAACCAAGGCGTAGTGAACACTCAACCGTTGGCTCCCCCTCAAGCCAACGCGCCAACCCAACAACAAATCACTTACGCTGCTCCTGATCAACCCATGATTGACTCAGGTACCCACCACTTGTTGATGATGTCCTCCGATGAAGTCAACCTCCAGACCTGGCGGAACCAATATGGCTCCACCTCTGAAGCCCCTCCCATTGATAAACCCACTAATGCTCATCCCACTGATCAGGTGTTACGTATACCTCCACCTCCACTAGATGGTGCTCCCAAAGCACCTCGTTTCCTGCTTCGCCGTATCAACAATAACCCCAATGCGCGGGCTGCGTCAAACTACAACATTGTTGATGACTTAGCCCAATCTCCCGTAGCCATGTCTGCGTTAGAAGTCTTAAAAAACTGCCCTTCGCAGTGCAATACTTTACTCTCAGCCATTGGGGATATCGATCCAAATGATTCGAATGTAATGGCGTTTCATTTGGACCAATCCGAACCCTGCATGCCTTCCACTTTAGCATTCCAAGTTTTCGTTTCCATTTGGAATTTTGTCGTCCATCGATGCATTATTGATGAAGGTGCCTCTACATGTGTCATGTCCACTTCCATCTGGCAAAAAATGGGATCCCCCACTCTTCATCAGTCCTCTATTGCGTTGCGAGCCTATGACGGTCGTTCGGCTCAACCACAAGGCCTCTTAACTAATGTCCCCATCTAGCTGGCTGGCAAAACTGTCCTCATCAACATCGAGGTTATTAATGCACAGCTTGATTATAACCTTTTACTTGGCTGTAGCTACATGTATGCCATGCGGGTGGTTTCTTCTTCTGTTTTTCGTACCATGATGTTCCCTCATGAGGGTCGCGTGGTCAAGGTTGACCAACTCACCTACCATGATCCCAGTGCCCCCACGGCACCCAAAAATGTTCTCCCCATGGTTGAACAACCTGTTTCGAGTGCCACCACTTCAGTTGTTTCCTCTATGGGGCCTGGAGTTTACTCAGATGCGCCCATGACCTCGACCTTCCAATCTATTCCACCCCCGTCACCCACCACTGACGTGTCTGACCTGTGTACCCTATCCCATAATACGTGAACTCCTACTAATCAACCGCCCTTGTTGCCTAAACCCCCTTTGGTACCTAGCCACGTTGGTGCTACCCCCATCCATACCATTCCTTTCCTCTTCCCTCCATCAGGAGTAGTTAGCGCCCCGGTCATGGCTACCCTCTGCCTCCTTGGTTTAACCTTAGGATTACCCGTTTGGTATCTTTCGCCTCCCGTTCCCCCACTGACACCAGATGTCGTCCTGCAACCGGTGCAACCCATTGTCACTACTAGTCAACCACCTCCCGGTGTCGCTACCCCGTCGTCCTCAACGAACCCCCCCCCCCCCCCCCCTTACCAAAGCCACTGGGGGCAGAGGCCCCCAACCTTACTCTGCTGTCCCCCCCCCCAAAATAGTCAAAAACCCCCCTGTGTTTCGTGCTCCTCCCAAATGCTCGCTATGCGATGAGTTGGGCCATGCGACTCACCAATGTCCTCAGTTACCAGCATTACATGAACACATGCAAATGCTTGATGACGACCCCAGTATACCGGTTGTCCAACTAGGGTCAACCCCTAAGCCTCGCGACAAATCCCTGTGCACTAACCACCCCTGTGCCATATGCGGTGTTTACGGGCATTACACAAATCACTGTCCCGATCTCCCCAATTACAGAGTATCTCTCTATGAGATGAACAATCCAGATCTTAAGACGGCACCACCCACCAGTGAGGAGATCCTCCCCCCAGTCTCTCCCCCTTTTGAAGAGATTAATACCATTTATATGATCTCTTCCGCCCCTACTCCCTCGTCAACCGATTTGATGACACAAACTTTCCGTACTGACGAAGAGATTCTTGAGGCTCTCACTGCCCCAGAGTATCCCTGGGATGACATGCACCATCGTTCATACTTCCTCCCAGATGAATCCTCCTCTAACACCGCTACCCAGTTTGCAGTTGAATCCAAAGACTTCCTTCCCCCCAAGGTCGACTGGTTCAAGGACCCTATTCCTGCTCCTGACGCCTTTGAGGAGGGTAACATGGCCAATATCTCACATATCATCCAAATTGATATCATGGCCCCAGGAAGCACCCCCGAACTCATTACTTTAGGAGCCTCTTGCAGTGAGCAAGAGATTGAGGAATACAAAAGACTCTTCAGAGAATTTTGTGATGTCTTTTCCTGGTCCTATACTGAAATGCCCAGTCTTGACCCTGCCATTATAGGGCACCACATTGACACATGGCTTGATGTACCCCCCGTTCGTCAGAAACAGCGTCCCATTCATCCCTCAAAACTCCCAGCTGTCAAAGCAAAGATTGAGAAACTCTGCACGGTAGGATTCATTTATCCCATTTCCTATACCACTTGGGTTTCAAACCCAGTTCCCATTAACAAAAAACAAGGCACCATTAGAGTATGCACTGACTTCTGAGATTTAAACCACACCTGTCCCAAAGACAATTTCCCCACGCCATTTATTGACCAGCTCATCGATGCGTGTGCGGGACATGAAGTCCTCTTGTTCATGGATGGTTTTTCCGGATACAATCAGATCCAAATCCGAAAGGAAGACCAGTACAAAACTGCCTTTACTACCCCATGGGGCACCTTTGCCTATCGCATCATGCCTTTTGGCCTAAAAAATGCTGGTGCCACATTCCAGTGGGCCATGACCTATTGCTTTCATGATTTGGTCCACATCCTGCTCGTCTACCTTGATGACCTTACAGCTCGTTCCCAGAAACGATCAGACCACCTTAACGACCTTTGGCAAATTTTTCTGCGTTGTCGCAAATATCAGATCCACTTGAACCCACACAAGTGTGTCTTTTGCATTCCGGCAGGCCGATTGTTGGGTTTCATTGTTTCCCAGAAAGGAATTACTATTGATCCCTTGAAATTCCAAGCCATCTTAGACCTTCCCTCTCCTCGTACGCTCCGGCAACTCCAAAGTCTGCAAGGGCGATCCAATTTCCTTCGACGCTTCGTTCTCGATTACGCCACAACTGTTCATGGTTTCTTGCGCCTGCTCTATACCCACATACCCTTTGTCTAGGACGAGCAAGCAGAAGCTACATTCGAAGCCCTCAAGAAATCTCTCACACAAGCCCCCTTGATCTCCCCCCAGGATTTCTCTCAGGACTTCATCCTTTACGTCTTGGCATCTGAGCATGTTGTGTCTGGAGTCTTGGTTCAAGAAGACACCTCACACCAAGAGCATGTCATTTACTACGTCAACCAGAACTTGTCCGGCCCACCCCTACGTTACCCATCTGAGGAGAGACTAGCCCTAGAAGTGGTCTTTTTCGTCCAAAAATTGCGACACTACATTTTACTTAGTCATACCACAGTCGTCGCCGACTCTAACCCCATGGTATATCTCCTAAACCGGTGGCTCCTGCAAGGTCGTGTGGCTAAATGGGTCATTATCCTCTAAGAATATGACCTCACATTCCAAACCCCTAAGAGCACTAAAGCCCTTGCGCTTGCCCAGCTCATCACCGATCTCCCTTCCTTTCTCCCGGCCCCACCTATCTCTGATGAGTTACCTGATAATCACTTGTTCACTATCTCGTCTGATGACCCGTGGTACGGTGATATATTGTTATACCTATGCATGCAGAAGTTTCACCCCACAGTCACTCGTAATGAACGTCGTTGTATCCATCACCAGGCCTGTCGCTACCTCCTCATAGGATATGTTCTTTACCGGTGAGGGGTCAACATAATTCTTCGTCGCTGCCTTACACATGAGGAAGCTAAACACGTCCTTAATGATTTTCATAGCGGTTCCTGCGGTGGCCATTTCTTAGGGATGGCCATTGCCCAAAAGGTCATCTGCGCCGGATACTTCTGGCCCACACTTTTCACTGACTGCATCACTGCGGTCAAGCATTGCCATAATTGCCAACTTTTTGCCCCCAAGGCCCGGACACCACCTACTCCATTACACCCAGTCGTCATCGTTGGTCCCTTTTGTAAGTGGGCCATCGACTTCATGGAGTGTAGACCCCCATCTGCGAACGGCCATAAGTACATCATTGTCGCCGTCGATTACTTTACCAAATGGGTGAAAGCCATGCCCACCTTCAACTGTACCGCTGACACTGCTGCCCGTTTCTTTTTTAACCATGTTATCACTCGATTCGGGGTCCCTAAATAGTTGGTCTCAGACCATGGATCACACTTTGAAGATTCTGTGTGGCGCGAGTTATCCACCCTCCTCAAGTTTGAACACCAATTTTCCTCTGCTTACTACCCTCAAGGGAACGGTCAAGTAGAAGCTGTTAACAAAATCCTAAAAACCATACTCCAATGCACTGTTGACCGGCATAAGTCCAATTGGCACCATATGCTTTTCCCTACCTTGTGGGCTTACCGTACCTCCACCAAGACTGCCACTGGTTTTACCCCGTTTCATTTAGTTCGCGGTGTAGAGTCTGTCCTCCCCATCGAGTGTCAGATACCCGCCTTGCATATCTCCGTTGAGCTCCTCCCCGATACCTCCCCCCTTGAGCAATGTTTGCTATCCCTCGAATAAGCAGATGAAGATCGTCGTGCCACTCTCCAGAACATCGAAACGGCCAAAAACCGCTCCAAATCCGGTTATGACAAACATGTCCACCCTCGAACTTTCCACGAAGGGGACCTCGTCCTCGCCTATGACCAAGCCCACGACAAAACCAGTAAAGGAAAGTTTGAATCCATGTGGCAAGGCCCTTACATTGTGCAGACTTGCCTCGGCAAGGGGGCATACATTTTAGCTGATTCTGAAGGCCACCTTTTACGCAATCCCCGTAATGGGTTGTATCTTAAACGCTTTTACCCATAACTGAAACCACGACCTCATTGGTCTGCATTGTACAGGTTGCTCTCTTTTTTGTTTTTCACCTTCTTTACCATAATCTTACATTCATCATTTTTTGCATGCCCACAGATGGACCATCTTCCACCTCGCTACACTGGCTTTGCTGATGGCGCAAGCCTCTGGTCTCCCAACCTGGCTTCTGCAGCATGGGTCTTATATTCCCCTTCCAACGAACTGATTCACCTTGACGGAATATGTATAGGCGTCGCTACCAATAACCAGGCGGAGTATGATGCTGTGACCGGTCTCCTGACTGCTGCCCTCCAGATGGGCATATGTCACGTTCATGTGTTTCTGGACTCCTAGCTACTTGTCTCCCAGCTCAACAACTGCTACCAGGTGCGTGATCCTTGCCTATTTAGAAAATTCCTGCGTACAAAACAACTCAGCCGACAGTTTGAATCCATCACATTCACACATGTCCCAAGAGCTTACAATAGTGTCGCAGATCAAATGGAAAATAACATCCTAGATTGGCATATCAATCACACCATGTAACACCTCCATCCTGCATAGCATCTCATCAAAATATATAAAAACCCAAAAAGATTGCATTGCATCAACATTTGCATCCATATACATAAAACCATAAAACCACATTTGTATCCATAGGGGCATCCACGTGCCTAATCATACATATGGCGCATCACATAAAATACACAAGGGACATCCATGTGCCCACCATCCTAAGACTACTTGCATCCACGTGCAATACAAACATATAACACATCATAAAGCACATCCACGTGCGTACCACTATGACAACATCACAAAAAGGTGCATCCATGTGCATATATATATATATATATATATATATATATATATATATATATATATCAACAAAAAAATACATGTCACAGTGCTATACATGCCCTGAGTACCCCTGTACTCAGCTCTACAAAAAATGCCTGTACATCCCTATAGCTCATAAAATACACGCCATAGCTACAAAACTCGGGGGGAGTCCCCTGCACTCCCTAATGAGAGTCGTACCTCACGTCACTACCGGTATCCACTGCCTCTGAATCCTCCCCTCGCTCCTCCTCTGGCAAATCCTCATCCCATCTGGGCTCCGGTGCCCATGCCCTATCCGCCAAGATAGCCACCCGGATCGCAATAGATCTGAAGTCGCGGGGTGCCCTCATGCAATCCTGAATCACGTCCGGATCGATGTCCCGCCACCCCTCATCAGTCACCCCCACTAGCAAATGGTCGAGTAGGGCCTGTACAGACTCGAGCGTCCCCTCCGCATCTTGGCGATGCACCTCCCCCCGCCTAGGAAGAGCTGGAACGGCCACAATCCCCCTCCATGCCACATGCCCTGGCGGCGGCCTCGACCCCACATCTGCAGATCACCCATTTGTCAGTAACAATATATCAATCAACTATCATATATAAAACCTGACAATGCAATCAAACCATACGTACCATCTGGTCCCCATGCCTGTCCCGGCGGCCGCGGTGCCTCTAGGTCTCCGGTGTAATCCATATCTCTATATGGATAATCATCAAGCGTCAATGGTAGCTGGAGCCACTGCAAGTACAACTCCTGTGTGAAGTACCTACCAACATCGCCGCCACCACGGCGACGCATCATCTCGCCCCACTGCACCATCCGCAGCTCCCTCAAGCCTCCTGCTCTGATCGGCACCCTCGACCGCAGTGTAGGTACCCTCTCCATAAAAATGCGCATAAAAAGGAACCATAGCAAAACCCCTTGCCAGATTCCTTCACTGCTATCAGCTGCCGCTGTACGCAGGTCAGGAACATCTGGCCCCACGCATAATAAACACCGGCTAGTACGCGCTCCACTACCTGCATCTGACCCCCAGACACCTTCTCCGGTGACTGGGATCCCAAGATGCGCACCATGCATGCTGCCATGGCCCGCACTGCTGGCTCCTGTAGATCTCTCACCAGAAGTGCATTTCTATGCACCCAAGCCTCTGGACCATAGAACCGCTCCAGCATGTCATCCATATCTATGTCCGCGGATACCCGTGGCTGTGTATCTGCCACCCTACCCAGAGAGGGAAACCCTGTCAGGAAGTATACATCAGTCAAGGTGAGGTCCACCCTCTCACCCTGCACTCGGAAAGCCTATATGTTTGGCTCCCAGAAACCAACCAGTCGGTTCAGCAGCAATGCTGCTGACCACATCATAGGTACCTGGGTGAACTTCAACAGTCCGAATAGCCCCAGCATCGATCGTACCCGATGGTCCTCTCGGACGATGGCCATAATCTCATCTGGTATGTCTCGATCTCTCCATAGCACCTGCGGCATCCTGTCAATCACACAAAGTAGACTCATCAGACTCATGTCAAACAAATAGTAATCACCCTTCCCCCAACCAAAAACCTGAATAGCTCGGTCCAAAACCGCGGCTTTAGGGTTCCCTGCCGCAGTTTCCAACCACAGCTGTTAGGCCTACATTCGTGGTTCCTAACCATGGCTGTTGGGCCTAAACCTGCAGTTTCTGACCGCAGCTATCAGGCCTACAGTCATGGTCCCTAACCGTAGCTGTCGAGCCTACAGTCATGGTCCCTAACCACGGCTGTCGAGCCTACAGCTGCGGTCCCTGACCGTGGTTCCGACCTGCTAACCTGCGGTCCACCCCACGTGGACCGTACAAAGAGTACCCTGGGACCCACTACCCCCCCGAACCCAATGACAATGCAGGTATGAGTTTGACAGAATACCTGTATCTCCCGAATATGAAATCGGCCGGTCGGATCGTCCAGAAATGCCACCTCAGCTCTGGTCCACTCTGATCACTAGTCAAAGTCAAATAGTACAAATGACACTTGTCATGTTGGGCCCACTTACTATTTATAGTCCGTTGACCTTTTTCTTGTTTCGTCCATTCTGAACCCATACAGAGTCCATTTTCTGAACCATTTCCACCATTGGAATCAGCACGACGAGACCGTCACGATGGTCACCTCGTTGCATTATTTTTTCTACGTCATTTTTTGCCCATTTTTTAGACACCGCTAGTCGTCTCGGTTTGCGCGCCACTTTGACCATTCTCCATTTTTCCCACTTTTTATCACTGGATTCATTTTTATGAGCTCATGATGATGCTTGAGATCATTTCTCGCTCTCACTTGGTACAATTTCAACATTGTGTCTTGACACCTTGCTGCCTTGATTTGCGCGCCACATCGGCCGCCATCAGATTGTTCCACAGTTTTTACATGAGCCATCCACTCCTGTCATACTGCAAATGTTCCGTTATTGTGCCACCATTCATTCACCCCGCAAGGAGGCCCACCAGTGTTCCCCCCCACCCTCGTTCCTGGTCATCATAAATGTTCCTTGATTGAACACTTCCTCCTCGCCTGGCCTTTCATCACTTTGGAGTCTTCTTATTGCTTTCAGACTCCTTAAAATTGAAAGCAACCACGAGCATGCACTATCCTGGGCTCGTAAAATCCACAGGACAGTACCATTCCATCACTTCAGAGTCTTCTTATTTGCTTTCAGACTCCTTAAAATTGAAAGCAACCACGAGCATGAACTGTCCCGGGCTCGTACAATCCACACGACAGTACCATTCCATCACTTCAGAGTCTTCTTATTTGATTTCAGACTCCTTAAAATTGAAAGCAACCACGAGCATGAACTGTCCTGGACTCGTACAATCCACATGACAGTACCATTCCATCACTTCAGAGTCTTCTTATTTGCTTTCAGACTCCTTAAAATTGAAAGCAACCACGAGCATGAACTGTCTTGGGCTCGTATAAATCCACACGATAGTACCATTTTATATACACACTTCTTCTCGTTCCCTAACCCATGAAGAAGTCCCCCCGTGCCTCTTGGCACTGTGATCGATCCTCCCGGCAGCACCCCCAATTAGGTCGCCTTTGTTTAGAGTATTCTGCAATTTCCTACCTTTTTACCACAGCTTGAGTCTCCCTCAGCCCAGTCACCCTCCCAGATCCAATACAGCTATGATCCCTTTACCACCAGTCAGTTTCATATGCTGCCCGATCTTCGCTGCCACCATACTCTGAACAAAGGAAGTTTGAGTCCACCCACTCTACTTGCCCACTTATTCCCCCCAGTTTCTCAACCCTGCCATCAGTACTATCACATTTTGGTTTTCCACCTCACGCTTCTGTCAAGGAAACATCATTGCCTTGGTAGTTGCAGGTCTCCCTCTGTCGACGACAGCCCCTCTATTCCAGAGGATAGACCCAGAGGCCCCTGTGCCTTGGACCCATCACCATCTCTGGTGAGTGCCTACGGACCATTTTGGGAGGAGTCATCATCGCCTCTCCGAATGGTTGTTTCTCACATGCTCGACTTCAGCACCTTGATCGCATCGTTGAGAATCGCACAGGATTTATATCCCTTCCATTATTTGTCGAAGACCCCGGATTTCCCCCGACTCTAGCACATTGGTGAGTCACTTTGGAATGCCCAGTTATATGTTCCCGTGGATGTCCGAGCTGCTTTGGCGATTGTATTCGGAAGCCATCCAGTTCCATGCTTCCTTGAGTAACTAGTTCAGTTCCAGTTTAGTGTACCATTGCGAGTATGACCCTTGTCACTCTGATCCAGCAGCTCATCAGTTCCTTTGGTACCACATTCAGTAGCACTGCTGTCATTCCGGTGCATCAGTTTTTTAGCTCAGACATGATCATCCCAGCAGTATGTCCTAGATTTGAGTCCCTTCTAGACTCTTATGATATACACAGTGGTTTTTTATGTATCATACAGGTCTCTCTTTTTGGGCCTCACAGTTATGTTTATGTATCTTGATATGAGCATGGGTATGCCCGCCTCGTCCATATATTGAGATTCTTCCTCATTCCGTATTTGAGGCGATGTATATGTTAGGTCCCCATATTTTGGACCCCATTGTTATTATTATGGTATATCCTGATACGAGCATGGGAATGCTCGCCTCGTCCATATGATCAGATGATTCCTCATCCATTATTGAGGTTATGTACTTTTAGTTCTTGCAGTTGGTTCAGGATCGTTGTTCCGGGCTTCAGTTTGTTTCTTCTCTTCTCCACACCCCAAGAAAACCATATATGACTTATGATGTCCATCGGCCATACGATGAGCTCTTGCCCTCACACATAAGGGGTCAATCTGTTAACACCCAAAAAGTGTTCACTACTTCATCTACCCCACTATATGTCTCATTTGTCCATTTTTCTACCATATTTCCCTTGAAAACCCTGAAAATCCCACTAAAAAGCCTCCAAAAGGCCTAAAATGCCTCCAAAAGGCCATAAAACCATCTAAAAAGCCTCCAAAAGGCCTAAAATGCCTCCAAAAGGCCATAAAACCATCTAAAAAGCCTCCAAAAGGCCTAAAATGCCTCCAAAAGGCCCAAAACCCCTTTTTTCCTCCAAAAATATCCAAAATTCCTCTAAAAATAGCAAAAATCCCCTAAAAGGGAAGAAAAAATATAAAATAGTGAGGAAAAGGAGGAAAAAACCCTATACAGCTGCCCTAAACCATATGGTTTCCAAAACCATGGGCTAGCACTCCACCACTGAAAAACTATAAATAGGTGATGGAGACCCCTTATTTCACATCCACAATCATAAGCATCCTTACTCTGCCAAAACAGCTCTGGAAACCCTAGCTCACCCTTGAGCTACTTTCACCATTGAGAGCCCCTTTTGGCCCATTTCCACCATCAGAGAAGGAGAAGGAGCAGGCTGGAGCTTGGAGAAACCGTCTTGGATCACTGCAAAGAGCTTCACCAACCTCCACATCGGAGGTAATATCAATATAAAAACCATTCTTTACATTTTGTTGTTTTGTTTCATGCATATATTTAGAGTAGTTTGCTTTTCTGTTTAACATTTTCATTTACATTTTACTAAACTGCTACTAAGGAGTCACTTCTCCTTAGTAGGTGCTCATTCTCACAAGCTAGGGGTAAAACCCTAGCTATAGTTAGACTTTGCTTGATTGGGAATTTGTGCTCAGTAAAGTAGGGTAGGTAAGTGTGAATAAGCTCGACATGGCGAGCATTTTCTTTCAGCAATTTTTAGTATGAGTTTAGTTTTGGTTTCAATTATAGGTTAAGGTTTGCAGTTACAGTTGCTTTTAGTCTTCAAAGTATGGATAGGTGACATATGACATTTTACAGGTTGTAGGCTGACATTGGTTTGTTTGCAGAATGGTTTCAGTGATGGTTACGGGGCAGAGAATGTTGGAGGCTTCAGATATTTTTGGGAGCCACCCAATGGATTTGGCACTTGGTCTATGGGGTTCTTTGCTACCTCACAGGGAGGATAGCATCTCTATTAGAGCCAATTGTTAACAATTCAGTTGAAATTGTGGATTGTTTAATTGAAGGGTTTGAAAAAGATCGTATTGGAAAATTTTGTGGAAGTGCCCTTTGGATTAATGGGTTAGCATGGTCTTTCATCATGGGTCGTTGTATGAAGATATGTATTTGATCTACGATGGTGTATCATTCTGATGTTTGAAACATGGGTGAGAAATTGAAATGTTCTCATCAACGGAATGGAGGTACAGGAGGTCAAATATCAAGGGCTCAGATTAAAGAGGTTGTAGATCAATGGTGGAAAGCAATTTCATAGATCAAAGACGTGAGGAATAAACTAAGTTTTTGGATTTACGGAATCCGTTAAAAAGGTGCAAATTTGAAGGGCTGAGATTGATACAAGGTAAGATCAATGACATTGGAGCATTTCGTAGATTGGACATGCTCGGATGAAAGAAGTTTTTCGATTTGTGGAATTGATTAACAGGTGGAAATATCAGATAGACGAGATGTGAGCGGAGATAGACTCATTAGAGGAAATTTGGGGTCTAAAATGGGCCTTATAAGAAAACGCACCAACAATAAATTTTGTGAGTTGGAATTCAAGAACCAATATAATTTCAATAAAATGAGTCAACCATAATGGTTGAATTGACATATTTTTCATAAAATAAAACTACCTTTTTTGTTCATATTTTCGACATATCTCCCTACGTTTTTACTCAAATTCTGAGTGGGAGAGCTTGTTGGATGCGGAATTTAATTCTGCATCCAACGAGTACCCACAATTCATACTTTTGACAGACCCCGCTACCGCCAAAAAAATAAATACCTGAAAAAACGTGATGATGATGTCATCATCACGTTTTTTCAGGTATTTATTGTTTTTGGGGTAGCAGGGTCTATCAAAAGTATGTAGTGTGGGTACTCGTTGGATGTAGAATTAAATTCCGCATCCAACAAGCTCTCCTGCTCAGAATTTGAGTAAAAACACAAGGAGATATGTCGAAAATACGAACTAAAAAAGTAGTTTTTTTCATTCTTCCTCCAAAATTAATAACTATTATTTTATTAGTTTAACTATTATTTTATTATTTTCCTTAGGAGGCCCATTTTAGACCTCAAATTTCCTCTAATTTCTACAGTCAAAAAAAATTCTGTGGATTGAACTAGCGCGGAGAAATTCCAAATTGAAATCCGCGGAAAATGGTAGGGGCCATGTTGATCAACGATTGTAATAATGGTCGGGTTTTGATCGACGGATAAGGTGCATTCCGCAAATGGAAGTTGCTTGATTGATCAGTTTTGAAATAATTAGCGGAATGTTAAATATCTCACAGTTTGACGGTTCTGATGAAGGTAAATTACAGATTAATGGTTGATATTGATTCCGCTGAATCAATTTGTGCATGGTGATAATGTTGAGTCTCGGTATTGAGATCTTGCACATGAACGAATTATATTTTAGAGAATAACAAATCTATGGTGTAGATTATGGGAGATGCGCAATGGTTATGAAACATAAAAATGATAAGAAGCACCTACATGGAGTTCAAAGGTTTGTTTTTTCTGTACATTGGAGAACAGTTGAACAATATGGATCAAGTAAATATAAGTTACAACCATGAAGACATCAAGGAATATAGCGCAGAAGGAGTTTCAAGGAAAGATACATTTTATGATAAAATGTTATTTCTTTTTAGTTAACAAGTTTTGTTATCTCAGAACTTATTTTTAGTATATAAATGTTTTGACACATGTAATAAACGGTTGAAACCATTAGACAGTTAGGTTTTTTGTTCAACTTGAGGAGAAATTGTATAAGTATTCATACATTTGATGAAGCGAGGGTTGGAACCAATGATATTTTGGAAACTTGTGTATTTAAGTATTTATTTAATTACAGTGCTGAAAGCTGGAATTTTTCAAAGATTCATTTTTCATTTCATGTTGCAGTTTGTACTTTCCCTTCTTATGTGAATGTTTTTCCAGTTGTATCTTTCCATTATGTCTTCCTTCATGTCTGAAATGAGAGTATAAGAGTTTATAATTCATATGTACTATGCTCTAGGTGTTCTTTTCAGATGTCCACCAAATCTTTCTTCTAAATTTGATATAGAATTCATTTTTACAATGCTATGTTTTAATGGTTTGCATGTTCTTTTTGTCATCGGACAATCAAATTTTGACTGACTGAGTAGCTATCTCGCCTCTGTTTAAAACTTCCATGCAAAATATATGTTTATCTATATTCATATATTGACTCCATAGCCCAATGGTCATGTGTTCAGTTTCAACCAATCTTACCAATTACAAACAGTTTTTCTTATACATATCTGACCTTGTTAATATTTTGTGAGAGATCCCTCTCGGGAGAGAAAAATGTAGGTTTTTCTTTAAAAGTGGTTCTTGTTGTTACCTAGGAATAGCCTTTCACAGCCTTGGGTAATTTTCCAGTAATAACAAGCTGTATGGTATTCTTCTCATGAATTGTCTTCTTGGACTTACAGTACATACTTGGGCTTTACAGACAACACCTCCACATGTGAAGCATCTCAAGAGGTGGCAGGTGGAAACAAGGTGTCCAATTTGGTCACATGTCTATCATTTAACCTTTACATTTTGTCTTTTGATAATCCTTCCTCCATATGCACATTCCATCTCTTTGTGGCCAAAGTTAGAACAAGAAAAACAATAACCATTAAATCCATACCTAGAAGCAAGTGGTCTTCTTTGTTACATGGTCCTTCTTGGAAGATGACAATGACTGGATCTTCCTTGTTGAGTTTTAGTATGTTCTTTCTATCTTTCTTCTCCGTGCTTAAGACTCTTTAGAATCTTTGCATAACTCCTAGGATTCTCTTCAATATTCTTCTCTGGGAGCTTGATTTCTTCAGTGGTCTCTTCCTTATCATAGCCTAACCCAGTCTTGACAAGCAGTGATATTTGATAACTAAGGATGTCATCTATAGTTGAATAAGTCCTTTTAAACTTCAAATTTGTAGCATCTATCTTGTTCATTTCCTCTTTCAGAGAAATGATCTCAAACTTTTTTGCTTGACTCACCTTACTCTGCTCTAGTAGTTGTGATTTGGCCTCTTCCAATTTAATTTTAAGACTCGCACAAGTCTCATTAGTTTCTTTCAAGTTAGCCATTTCATTTTGAAATTATCAAGTTCATATTTCAAAGAACTAACTTCTGCATTATTTTCTTGAAGTTGACTCATGAAGTTTTGCTGAGTTTGCTCATATTTTTCTAATAGTCTTTGTTGTAGCTCATCCTTTTCCTTGGATTTCTTCAATTTATCGAGGACCTTTATTTTAATCTCTGTGAGTGCTTACTCTGGTAATTAATTCATTGAACAACCGGTTTGTTCATCCATTGTGTCTAAGGATCTCCTTCAATCTTGCAAGGCTTGTGACGAAAGTCAACTCTGATACCAATTGTTGGTAACAATGGCTCACTGAGAAGGGGGGTGAAACAGTGAGCTTATACTTAATCCAAATTTAAACTACAATCAAAATCTCATATCTTCATTTTGACATTTACTTCATTATAATATTCATCAATAACCTATATCATTAATCAGTCATCAAGTTAAACACATTAATCAAAATGCAAGAGACACAAGATATAATTTTGTAATATTTTGTAATTGTTCAACTGACTACAACTGTGAGGTAATTCAACACCAACTGATACATAGAGCACCAACTCCTTATTTAGGACCCAGCCTAGTTTTCTTAGACTTAGCCAAGAATGGTTGAGGTTTCCAAACCCAAGATGTAAGACTATCTTATATTTACAATACATTATACCATCAACATTCTCATCATCTGCTAATCAACATCTGTTAGGTATGCTCATCATTTTCTCATCAACATCTATTAGGTCTGCTCACCTTCTCTGCTCATCATTCTGTTCACCAACCTCTGCTGCTTATCAATGTTGCTTCCCATCATTGCTGCTAATCCGCCTCTAGTCAATACTCTTTTTGCTGGTCAACATAGCTCATTAATCTCTATTGGTCACTCTATCCTTGCTGCTGCAACTCTAATGGTTTGCTGATCAACACTATTTATCAAGTCATCAAGATATGATCATCATCAAGGTCTTCATAGGTTCGACATAGCTCCAAAATAATGACATACACCACTAGTGAATCACAACTACCATTCAACACCAAAAAAGATTGTAACAGTCTACATAATCACAAATGGAGCTCTCACTAGGATATAATCTAAAGAAGAGTGAAAAATTAATATGTCATTCGTAGTTTGCAACACACACGAATACCAATAGTTATAAATGGTTAGAGAGGCATCTCGCAGCTTTATTTTTCAACAATCACCAAGTGAAATGCACCATAGAATGGAGAGAGCACAACATACTTCACCAAAGAGGTTTTATCATCGTTACAACACCCACACTCACATAAAATGAATAAACATGGAAAGCATAGATCTTCTGATAGATTCTGCTAGAGAATGAGACGCAACAAATAAGGATCACATCCATGGATCTGATCGCACCAACTCCCACTCACTTCAATTTCATGCACAAATAGACGGTTCACAATATTCACACACTTCACAGTAGAATTCCTTAACTTGTAGCAACTTTCTTGGAGAGATATATTCAAATGTCATTTTCACAAGTCACGGCTCTTGAAATATTGTAATCTGAAGTCGCAATCTTCATTAGCGTACAACAATCATGATACATAGTCCAAATTGCACATTGAGTATATATCATATGCCATCAAGCAACAATCATTTAATTACCATGATAGTCTTCAATTCAATGCAGAACACAAAACCAGCTCCGTGTAGAGTTAAGAACTCAAGCTCAACATGCAAAGGAGATCTCATTCATGACGAAAGCTAGTCCAATCTTCACGCAGTCCATGATAGTCCATGATAGTTCTTCATAGAAAAGGTAGCATCTCTAGGAGGAATATGTTTTACACTAGCCCAAGAGAGGAATTCAACATGCAATGGGTGCAATCGTGGATCTAAGGGTTCTCAGTTCAAGCTCATCATTCTTAGTCTCTAGCTAGAGCGATAGCATCAGCAATGCACAACAAGAAGTAATCTGTCAGTATGTTATGATCTGGCATGACGCTCTAGTTTCATGACAGAGATCAAAATAAATGGAACTTCCTTCAATTCATAGTGAACCCCCATGCGATCAATTGAATATCATCTACGTATAATACTCCAAACTCTCACGGCTCCTACAAAGCCTATAGACTAGCTGAATGGGTGAATGAGCTCCCAGAATGCCCTATGCTTTTGCTAGGTGCTCTTGATTTCTATAAGAGGGATCGGTCCCCTAGTGAGCCCCATGAGCTCTGCAGATATGCAAGAGAAAGAGATTAGGCCTGCTATAGATGTCCATGACTTGCTTCTCTCCAATAGATGGCATCTCAACAAGGACTCAAATTTCTTCCCAGAAATGACAGCTCCAACAATTTTTTACTTTAGATGACAGGAGACCCACACAATATTCCTCTGGATGGAGATTGACGATGATTTGAGTAGATGGAAAACTATTAATACCCATGTCCTCGATAATAAATTGGCATTAATCAAGGTAATGTGTTGGTTAAAACTATGTGAATAATTTACCTTAGTCCATTGATTTCCACCTCAGTGCAAGTTTACCTCAGACATCGATACTTTCTTCACTTGTCTTCATCTTCACTCGATTCATTTGGAGTGTGCCAATTTAGTGTTTAAATACAATTTTAAGTGGACCACCTTCACATTGGCCGACTTGTCACCGAGTGTGCCAATTTAGTGTTTAAATACACTTTTAAGTGGACCACCTTCACGTTGGCCGACTTGTCATTGTAGGTGAGGATTTTAATTTTATTTTGACTTTTTAGTTTTAAACTTCTATTTTAAAATTCTTACCACCTCAACCTTATGTATTTTTATTTTTATTTTTCTTTTAAACTTGTCCAGACATAGTCAAACCTTAGGGTTTGATTAAACTTCACCAAAACAGAGTGTCCTCCACACTTCTTAGGGTTTACAAATGATCATGTGTCTTGACCACATCAATGGGCATCAAGGTACTCATTAGTGGTTCAAACACCATGCAAAATTTGTGTGCTTTGTTGGTAGGGGATGCCACGTCAACCACCATAGGATTTCTCCATATCTTCATCTCTTCAAGGAATTATTCACATGTGGATTTCAACAACGAGATGATCACCAAATTCATCATCCAGCTTGTGGGATTAGGTGCAAGAGTCCCACACACACTTCAAAGGCTTCTACATCTTTGTAGCTTCATCTTCAACAAATGACCACAGAATGGGTCATTTGTACCTATCATGGAACCAATCTATTAATACATTTCCTTAAAAGAGGGTTAGTCACTTACATCCATACGAATACCATCATGGAGACAATTTCAACATGTCAAGGACTTCATCATGGTCTCCACGATATATTCATCATAACAAGAGTAAAGACCTCAAATGCGAACGCCAAGGTCCAACATACCGCCATAAGTGTGGGTACCAAGACTCAAGTCTCCACATTATCAAGCTTGTCCACTGCAGGATATTGGTGGCATCAATGACAATTGAAAGGTCCATGCAAGTCACATGTTGGAATCAATGACAACTAAATCAACAATTTGATCAATTGGATGTTTTGGAGGCAAGGTCAAAGTTTGTAGTTGTTGGTTGCACTGTCACTCTGACTATAGAATTGCTTCCTATGTATTCCTCTATGTTGATTGTCTCAATTGATTTAATATTTAATAAATATGGAGGGAAAAACCATTCTCTTCAAGTTGATTACACTTTATTTGGATCACATATTGGTTCAAATTTCATGGCTCTAGCATCTCAAGTCTCATTTGGACCCGATCTCAAGAAGTTCAAGTCTACTGAGCACCTTCATTTTCATTCAGACTATGTAGAGATCCAACACATGATCCATACATGGGAGAAACAACCTATTCTTCCCAACAAGAAGATCCCTCCATACATCTAATCAATTTCACACCTACTTTGGTTTGGAGTAGTTTATTTTCGGTGTATCTCATGTCCATTTTTTAGGAAGTATTTTCCCCATGTGGTTTTTCCTAAGTTCCTAATTTTACATGGATGAATAATATAAAGGGTGACCTTAGCCTTTGTTTCTAGGCCCTAATTTATATTTTTCCTCACATAATTTAGGATTAATGGGGCTAGGGGGGCTTGTTAGAATATTTAACCCATCTATACATTAGCCTTCATCGTTTATTTGTTTTTCTAGTGCTTATGCCATTATCAGTTGATCACTTAGTGTATATTCCTAAGTATATTGATCACTCTCGACTATTATTTTGTAATTATTATCCACATTATCCTTGCATGCCCCTCTTCCTTTTTCTAGGAGTTAGTGCTCTCCCATGAATTATTTTATGCCCACTTGAGTCAGTTCCTATAATTTAGGATCCTACCTTGAGTTAACTAGCCTTGATTTCATCAACCAAGTTAGTATGAGCTTCGATGACCACTAACACTCGATTGAACACCTCTTATGCACCCTCCATCATTGTTTATAACCACTTAACTCACAAATATGCCTTCTTGGTCCACCTACTATCAGTTACACTTAGTTAACTGATCTGCTTTAGGAGTTATGACTGGCAACTATGTATAGTGATGTTTTCTATGTTATTTAAGCCTGCCACATGTCTAGAGTTCAACTGCCTCTTTAGCCTTATGAATATATCCCTTGGAGATGTATTATAAATGTAACATTATTGGTGAATAATTATCATATGAAATTTATACCAATTGAGTTTTCTCTCTTATGTTTATGCTTCATTATTTTATCTCCATTATTTTGCTTATCTTTGTTGTAATTCTTGTGATGTTACATTTGATTCAAGATCTTGTTGTGCATATTCTTATACAAATATGAATATAATTTGGTAGTGAAATATTATGTAATAAAATACATTACAGATAGAGTAGAGAACTATACATAAGCCTATTTCATTATATGACAAATTTAACATGTTCTCGATCAAGATTGTCATTATTGATTGTTTATTGTCATTGATGGAAACATGAATGACAAACATGTCATTGTTCTAATTGGAGGAAGTTGCACACTAGTTAGACCTTGAGAAGGCATGAAGAAGCTGAGAAAGAATCAGTGTTGGTCAAGGTAAAGAGGATTGTTGCTGATTCTATCAAAGATCACTTGATCCATCAAGTTTCATCTAAAGATACACCAAAGCAAATGTATGATGCCCTTTCCAAAATGTATGAGGGAAGGAACATCAACAGAAAGATGAATTTGAGAGCTCAACTGAAGAGCTCCAGTATGAGTAAAGGAGAATCAATTCAAGATTAATTCACAAGGGTATCTTAGTTGAATGAAAAACTATATGTTATTGGAGACTCCCTTGATGAAGATGAACTAGCCATGAATGCTCTCAATAGTCTCACTAGACCTTGGGATTCATTCATACAAACTATGTGTGCTGGAAAAGAAAGTATGAAGTTTGACATTGTATGGGAAGACTACATTCAAGAGGAAGCTAGAGTAGCTAATAGAGAAGATCTACTTAAAATAAGATGATCAAGCTCTAGCCACCCATACCAGAAGAAAAATACAATCAAACTTCAAGAAGGATAGTCACAAGGAGTATAGACCTCCAAACAAATTTCAAAGGAAAAGAGAAAATGATAAGAAGAAAGACTACTCCAAATATCAATGTTATAATTGTCATAATATAGGACACCTTGCGAGAGAGTGTCCATTGAAGAATAAGAACACCAAAATATATCATGCTCATTTAGCTGAAAATGAGGATGAAGAAGAAGAAGAAGGACCTCGAAAGAGACGAGCGGAAGAAGAAGATGTAGAAGAAGATGTATTATTCTCTGCACTCTCTGGGTATGTAAAACCTGGAGAAGATACATGGCATATTGATAGTGGTGCCTACATGACAGGGAAGAAGAAAACTCTATCAAGAATTGAAGAAAATAACTCTCATTGGAAAGTATCATTAGGAGATGACTATCAATATCCCATCAAAGGCATTGGTGAATCAAGCTACAAGCTTGAATCTAGAACCTCCATGAAGATGAAGGAAGTACTATATGTACCAGGTTTGAAAAATAACTTACTTTCCACCTTAGCACTAGATAAGAGAGGATATAGAGTTTCTTTTATAGATGGACAAGTACTCATGTGGACCAAAGGAAAGACATTTGAATATGATGTGGTCATTGGTGAAGAAGGAGGAGGACTGTACAAACTCAAGGGACATCCAGAAACGATCCTTGTCCATGAGACCACTAGCTCAAGTGAACTATGGCATAGAAGTATTTCTCACATCAACTGAAAAACATTACCCTATATGAACAAAATGGTAATAGGTTTACCAAATCTGAAGATTGATCATGAAGGTACTTGCAAAGGATGTGCAAGAGGAACTTAACATCAAGAATCCATTTCCGAAAATTGAAGCAAAGACTAAAGGTATGTTGGAATTAATTCAGTATGATGTATGTGGTCGTATTCCCTCCACATATTTAAGTGGATATGAATATTATGTCACATTTATTGATGACTATTCAAGAAAGACATGAATATACTTCTTGAAGACCAAGAGTGAAGTGTTCAGGAAATTTATCTAATTCAAATCCTTGATAGAGAACCATTCAGAAAGAAGAATCAAGACACTTGGATCAGATAATGGTGGAGATTATCCTTCAAAATAATTTGAAGCATTATGCAAAGAATCTAGAAACAAGAGGGAACTAACCATTCCCTACAATCCCCAATGGAATGGTGTTGTGAAAAGAAAGAATAGAACAATTATGGAAGCAATGAAAACAATGATTCATGACCAAGACCTTCCCATGCATTTGTGGGATGAAGCAGCAAGAACAACTATGTATGTGAAGAATAGAGTATCTCATAGTTCTCTTGGATTCAAGAGTCCTGAAGGAATGAATATAGTAAAGAAACCTAAAGTGAGCCATCTCAAGATATTTGGTTGTCCATTATATGTTCATATTATGAAAGAGAAAAGAACCAAGTTGGATCCTCCCAGAAAGAAGCGTTATATTTGTTGGATATTGTGAAGTCTCCAAATCCTTTAGGATATACATTTCAGGATTCCATCATATAGATATTAGCAAGGATGTGACATTTGATGAAGAAACAACTCTTAATAAATCCAGAAGGGGTCAACTTGAAGAAGTACATGAAGAGGATGTACTTCCCATAAAGGTGGAAGCTGAACCGTTTCCTAAAATAGTAGCATTAGAAGATCATGATATGCTAGAACCACAGGAAACCCCTATTATGGATATATATTGAAAGAGAAAACATTCTTGGGTGAGAGAAATCATACAAGAAGTATAAAACTATGGATATCCATAAGGCTCCATAAGAACAAGCTAGAGATCAAATCCATTCTCTAGTTATGTAGCGTTGATGTGTGATATTGTAAAACAAGAACCCACTAGCTATGAGGAAGCTGCACAAAAGAAAGAATGGGTGGAAGAAATGATGGAATAATTGTAGTCAGTAATGAAGAATGATTTTTGGGATATAGTACCTAATCCATAAATAAAGATTGTGGTATATTCGAAGTGGATCTACAAGATAAAACATGCAGTTGATGGAAGTATTGAAAACTACAAGGCAGGACTTGTGGCCAGAGGATTCTCTTAGAAAGAGGGGGTTGATTATAAAGATACATTTGATTTAGTAGCAAGGTACACTTCTATCAGAACCATCATGGATCTTTCTTCCATGATGACGTGGAATCTACACCAAATGGATGTAATGACAGCCTTCTTGAATGGTGTGATTGAGGAAGAAGTATACATCAAATTGTCACAAGGATTTGAAGTCAAATATAGAGTGACTCATGTATGTAAGTTGAAAAAGGATATGTATGGAATAAAGCAAGTTCCTAGAGCTTGGTATGGAAGAATAAATAGATTCTTGACAAGATTGGGCTTTACCAAAAGTTAAGTTGATCTAAACCTTTACATGAAGGTTATGGATGATGAACCTATCATACTATTGTTTTATGTGGATGATCTATTTCTTACTAGCAATGAGAAACACATTACAGATTGCAAGAAGAAGCTAGATGAAGAATTCGAGATGAAATACCTTGGATTGATTCACTATTTCCTTGTGTTAGAAGTGTGGAAGATCCCATAAGGAATATTTTTGAATAGGGAAAGTATGCAGTGTAAATCTTGAAAATATTTGATATGTTGGATTGTAAATTCATGGCCACACCGATGGATACTAACCTAAATTTGTTATCTGGTGAATCATCAAAGTTAGTGGTTATGATTCGATACATACAAACTATTGGGTTGTTGATTTATCTGACGAATACAAGGATGTATATATGCTTTGATGTGAACACCTTTAGTCAGTATCTAATTAAACCTATACGGGTTCACCTTATAGATGCAAATAATGCGATGACGTACCTAAAGGGTATGGTAGAATTTGCACTATACTATGATAGAGATCATGAATACAAATTGTATGGATATATGGATGCATATTGGACAGGAAGTGTCGTAGATAGAAAAATCACCTTAGGTGGATTTTATTGATTGGGATCCTCCATGATCTCATGGTTTAGCAAGAAACAATCCAGTGTTGCTCTCATCACGGTTGAAGTAGAGTACATAGCATCTTGCTACGCTAGTTGTGAAGCGATATAGATTTGGAAACTGATGTCGAATCTATTTGACATGGATTTGGATACAACAATGATTCTATGTGACAACCAGAGTTGTATAAAGATGACAAAGAGTCATGTGTTCCATGATAAATAAAAGCACATATAAATCTGATATTTTTATATAAGGGATATGGTACATAAGCGAGCTATAAAACTCCAGTATGTGAGCACCAATGAGGAAGTTATTAATGTGCTGACCAAGCCTCTATCTCGAGTAAATTTTGAATACTTCCACGAAAAGATTGGTTTAGTCCAAAAAGACTTTCCTCGCAAGGAGGGATGATGATGATATGGACCCTTCTTGATATTAATCTTGCACATTGATCTAGGAACTAAGAATTAATCTCATCAAAGAATAATCAACAAATAATCATGAAATGGTGTTAATTGGAACTGGAATTGGTTTCCTCTCTGTATATTTAATAAACAATGAATGGTTACAATACCAATGTCAAGCAATATCTTGAATCCATGAGGAATTTGAATACCTAAGGAGACAATTCGAATTCAGTGAGTGAGTCTAGCTTAACTAACTCTTAGCCATTCAATCACACTCAGTTAACCACTTGACCAAAACCCTAATTGACTCACCAAACCCTAATTGAAGTCGGAGTGTAATAAATGACTGAATCTCAACTGAAGGAGATCAAACACATGTCATAGCAAGCCAACCATCAAGTGCTAGTGCTCCATGACTTCAATGAACCCCGATGAGGTTAACTGAAGCAGAACTGACCATCAGAATTTGGTGGAGGTTCCCTGATGACTCCAGATCATTAAATAATAATAAATAATCATTAAATAATATATTTAATGAGAGGAGGCACCTTAACTGACTGGTTGAACTGATTGTAACCACCAGTTAGCAATTAGGTGCATCAATATCACTTAGATCACCCTCGGAGTGCTCCAATTAGCCTCCTTGACTATAGGAGAAGGCTAAGTTATCCTCCTTGACTGTAGGTAGGCGTGGGTATGACTGGATGATGGAAATTAATGCTCCATTGATGTCAATTAATGTCAATTATACTTAGGATAGTGGTTTAACTAGGCCAATTTGACCAAAAAGAGTGTGTATGATGGTAAATGTCTCCAACACCCCCCCTTAAGCTATACTCAGGAAGAGTTAGAAAACATAGATGCATAAAAATGCTAGGGCCCCAGCAACAAAGGCCATAGGTCACCCTGTACAATAAATTAACTGCTTAATATAACCAAGGAAACAGGGAAAACCTCATGGGAGAAATACCCCCCCTCAAACTAAGCAGTAAATCAAGAATTGGTTCTTCTATGCAGCAGTATCTTGAGACTGTGCATGTGAACCTATGAATCCAAACTAAATGAATATGTCTGGAGGAATATTCCACTTTGGAAGTAGAACAATTCACTCAACCGAATCAGAAATATAAACAACTGCACGGTGAAAACTGGACCCATGTAGAGTAGCTGAAATCATCTGAAGAGAGAGAAAAGGTTCTTGAGGATTCGAAGCATGTGTGGAACACTCAAGAAACTGATATGTTGCAGCCTTGAACAGAAAACCATGAGTGATAAAATCAGACCCAATTTTTAGGAGCAAGTGTCTAAGCGGACGCAGAATGTCTTCCTCTTTACTAGTTCTGTGAGGAGATGAGCATGTGACCAAAGGTAGAGAATCCCTGGGACTCTGGAGAGTGAATTATTGAGATCCATAATAGTATATAGCTTCATAAATATCTAATGATTCACAAAATAAAATATCAGCAACCTCATAAGAGGAAACTAACACCAAATCCCCAGCAGCAAAATTGAAGAAGAACTGCGGTACTTGATTTTTCACACCGAAATTGGTGAGAGCAGCTACAAGCATGACTGAAAGCTCTTGGATTTTAAAATATGAAAAAAATAATATCATATCAGAATTTAAATCAGATCTAAATAAGTTCACAACAGATCCAAAACTGTGAAATGAAATCAAATCCCCAGCAGCAGTTTTGTAGGAGACTTGCGGTACTTGTTTCTTCACACTGTTGATGAGAACAGCTACAAGCAGTACTGAAGGTTTATGAACCTGAAATTTTGAACCAATAAATATCATATCAGATCCAAATAATATCATATCAGATCCAATAAGGTTCATATCAGATCCAAAATTATGGTTGACTGAGAAGGTGGATGCACAGTTGTCTTTTTCTTCAAAATTCTGAATTTTGGTGCATGCAATCCTGCAGGATTTTGCTGGAAGATCTAGATCATGGGGAGCGAATTTGTCACTCTTATAATCTGATATTTCTTCCAAAATATCCAAGTTTTTACATATTTTCACACCAGCAGCAACATTAGAGGGAGAAAAATCAAATTTCTCTTCACTTTCAGAAGCAATTACTGGTAAATTTTGCACAGAATTCAAAGGAAAATCAGCGGTGATTGTTTGCATGGAAGTGCAGTAGTATTTTTATTCAATATCAGAAAATTGAATTTATTATTCTATTTCAGCCATATGAGGAGATGAGATATTAGAGATCTCATGAACTTCTGGAGCATCAGGAGAAGGAGTCACTGCATGGAGACTTTCTTCAATTCGAATTGAATGTGTAGAAGATTCTACTTCATCTTCATCTTGAACAACTTCATCGGAGAGAGTGGAGGAAAATAATTTTGAGTAAATAACTCTTGTGGTTCTGGCTGTGATCTCCAAAGTACTATTATGATCCTCATTGTTGTTGCCAAAGGTTCTGTCCAATTTTGTCCAGACTTCCTTTGGGTATTCAGCAGAACCAATAAGGTAGTACAAGCTAGGAGAAAGGGGTAGACCTATTGCTCCAAAAGCTCTATCACCATCATTTAGCCAGTCATTATCATTCTCATAGGGCTCTTTTCCAAGTCCAATAGACACCTCATAGAGACCTCGTCTCTTCAGAGATGCAATTATCTTCAACTTCCATTCCGAATAGCTTGTGAATGGGGTGAGAAGAGGGATTGATGAGTCCATTCGAAGTTGTACCTGTTAAAACCTACAAATCAAAACAAAAGAGGCACCGTAAGGTCGGACAGCCTACACATTTTAGGCTTTCATCACACACAGCATAGTCAATCAAGCAAGCTTGATCAACAAGTTATTTACTTGGGGTATTGAGTGGTAAGCCTTGGCTTCTGGTGCAGTGCTGGATTTTTGAGCTATTGCTCACTTTTCATGGAGAAATATGTCAAAAAGATTGTTTTTGAGAGATAGATATTCATCTTGCCATAATATTTGATACCATATTAATCTTGCACATTGATCTAGGAACTATGAATCATTCTCATCAAAGAATAATCAAGAAATACTCATGAAATGGTGTTAATCGGAACCATAATTGGTTTCCTCTCTGTATATTTAATAAACAATGAATGGTTACAATACAAATTTCAAGCAATATCTTGAATCCATGAGGAATTCGAATACTTAAGGAGACAATTCGAATTCAATGAGTGAGTCTAGCTTAACTAACTCTTAGCCATTCAATCACACTCAGTTAACCACTTGAACAAAACCCTAATTGACTCACCAAACCCTAACTGAAGTTGGAGTGCAATAAATGACTGAATCTCAACTAAAGGAGATCAAACACATGTCATAGCAAGCCAACCATCAAGTGCTAGTGCTCCATGACTTTAATGAACCCCGATGAGGTTAACTGAAGTTGAACTAACCATCAGAAGTTGGTGGAGGCGCCCTGTTGACTCCAGATCATTAAATAATAATAAATAATCATTGAATAATATATTTAATGAGAGGAGGTGCCTTAACTGACTGGTTGAACTGATTGTAACCACCAGTTAGCAATTAGGTGCATTCATATCACTCAGATCACCCTCGGAGTGCTCCAATTAGCCTCCTTGACTGTAGGAGAAGGCTAAGTTAGCCTCCTTGACTGTAGGTAGGCGTGGGTGTGATTGGATGATGGAAATTAATGCTCCACTGATGTCAATTAATGTCAATTATACTTAGGATAGTGGTTTAACTAGGCCAATTTGACCAAAAAGAGTGTGTATGATGGTAAATGTCTCCAACACTCGGAAAGGAGAAACAAATCGAAGATATGGAACCTCCTCATAAAGGAAGAACAGGTCAAAGATATGAATCCTCCTCAGAAAAAGGGGGAGCAGGTTGATGATATGGATCCTACCTGGAAAGGGGGAGTGATGATGAGACTGTCATTGATGATGGGATGGTAGTGATGGTCCAGTATGAAAGAGGCCAAGTGCACCTACAGAGGCTGACAAGGTCCGACTTTGACTTGTGGATGATAGTATCCTCTTTTGAGGATGGTCTTGCGGATAATAACACTCTTCTCTTGAGAGTGGTCCTTACTAGATAAGGATGGTATTGTAGACTATACTCTTGCATGGAGAGTGTACCTACATTCATTTGTAGATGAAATAGAATAAAAATCACTTAGGAGTGGCCCTAGATTTAACAAGATGAGGATGCTCTATGTTGAGTTCTGCATTCAGTTGTGGACAATAGGTCTTTCATTCACATGCAGACAAGATTTGTAGTTGCAAATGATACTCTCACATGGAGAGTGTGCCTACATTTATTTGTAGATTTTGTAGAATAACACTCACTTGTGAGTGGTCGTAGCTTTAAAGCTGAGGATTCTATATGTTGTGTCCTGCATTCACGTGTGAATGAGATCTGTAGTTGAAGATGATAATCACACATGGAGAGTGTGCATGCATTCATATGTAGATGTCGTAGCATAACACTCACTTGGTGTGGTCCTATCCTTAAGAATATGAGGATGGTATACGTTGATTCTTGCATTTAGTTGCAGACGATAGGTCCTGCATTCATTTGCAGATGATATCTACATTTAGTTGTAGATGATGTGGTCATGCATTCATTTGTGGATGATCCAGCTGGTCGATACTATGGACCCTCCTCGTTAAGGGGGAGTAGGTTTATGAGGATTGCATCATCCTTGGAACTATGTCCTAAAGTGATACGGATTGATCATCCCATAAAGAGATCATGTGTACTGCAAGTAGTGTTGCGGAAAAGGATCAAGAAGATCGAAGTATTGAAACAAAGGATTAATAAGATCGAAGTGCTGCTACAAAGGATTGAGAAGATCAAAGTGTTGTTTCAAAGGATCAAGAATATCGAAGTGTTGTTGAAAAGGATCGAGAAGATTAAAGTATTGCTGTAAAGGATTAAGAAGATCATAGTGTTGTTGCAAAGGATCGAGAAGATCAAAGTGTTGCTGCAAAGGATCAAGAAGATCAAAGTGTTGCTACAAAGGATTAAGAAGATCGAATTGCTGCTACAAAGGATTAAGAATATCAAAGTGATTCTACAAGGGATCAAAAGATCGAAGTGTTGCTTCAAAGTATCAAGTGATCGTGTGTTGCATAAGATAAAGGCTCGGTGTTGTAGAAGATGATATTCCAATATTGAAGACATTGAATATATTATAGTAATTGTTACAAGTTGTTGATGATTGTTGAAAACTTCCTATAATGTATAGATGTATTACCTTGATATTGTTGAAGATGCTCTTTCTCGTTACTCCTATAATTGATGATTTTGTTGTCAGTAGAATACCCTTCTCGTTAAGGGGGAGTGTTGAAATATTGTAACTCCAAAGGACAATCTAAATTTATTTTACTGATGTACCCCAAAGGAGATGTCTTATTCCTCCACTGGGATGTTACTATTGTAATTGGTCATCATAGAGTCATGAGGTAAAATCCTCCATTGTAAGTTGGTTCAATAATACCCTAATGAATATAATATAATACCGTTTTGTGATTTCCTAGGTGAATTTGGCCCAGACAATTTAGTGGGGCTGACTTGTTAGGTTAAATGTTAAGGGACCAAAAGAGTATAAATAGAGGAGTTATTTTCCTCATTTGAACGTAGACACACGCTTGTGTATTGTGCATAGGAGAGAGAGAGAGACATAGAATCAAGGAGGAGGATTACCTATTTTGGGGTTTTATCTTATACATCTTCTATAGAGGAAGCTTTGATGGGTTTTCTTCCCCTTGACTGTTTCCTAGGATAAATCTGTGTCTATATTGTGATTGTGTTTCTTTCAGTGATTATGCATATGCTACTATTGTGAATTTGGATTAAACACTAATGATATCTAGCTAAGCATATGAAATCTCAACAAAACAGACCTACCATGGTGATGGATGGATGGTTTCATGTAAATAGACACATTTGCATGTGTAAATAAATCATGTAGGTATAGTGTATCTCTTATAATTTGAACAATGGTAAACTGTGATTTTTAGGTTGGGTTTGAAAGGGAAAATGGACTATAAAATATACATAATGAGTTTGGGGTGGGGGTAAACAAATTATGTGAGAATGATAAAAGGAGAATAGTGTCGAATAGTGGAATATGAATTCATTAGTATTAAATTATCATAGTTCTATTGATTTACCAAATTTACATGAGTGCAAATAGCAAAGCACTATCATATACTTACGTGAGTGCTTTGTAATATCAAAAGAGGGGATATTGTAAGACCCCCCAAAATATGTTTTCTTTGGTAAATTTGTTCGTATAGCTCCACATTACTTTAAGATGAGCAAATAGGAATTCCTATTTTTTATTTCAAAGTGTTTATAATTGGGTTCTTCAAATCATTGTAGAGTTTTTTGTTTCTATTTAAATTCATCAACTATTCCATTACAAAGGCACATTGACTTTAGCTTATATTGGATTCTCCCATGTGACCTATTTTTTTATAAAGAGACACTTTATGTGAATGGCCCAAAGTGTGGTATTAGGAAACTTTTATAGATTAGATTTCCCAAGTGAAAATTCCCATATTTTAGGAATGAGCTTTGATAAATCCTTCATTCCAATTAGAATTCACCTAACTCTTCCATTACCTAGATTGAAAAACAATAAGCACATGATGATGACAAAGCATTGTGAGGCATATTTCACAACTGTTAACACCCAAAAATGGTTAACTACCTCATCTACCCCACTACGTGGCTCATTTGTCCATTTGCCTACCATATTTCCCTGAAAATCCCACTAAAAAGCCTCCAAAAGGCCTAAAATGCCTTCAAAAGGCCATAAAACCATCTAAAAAGGCTCCAAAAGGCCTAAAATGCCTCCAAAAGGCCAAAAAACCCTTTTTTCCTCCAAAAATAACCAAAATTCCTCTAAAAATAGCAAAAATCCCCAAAAGGGAAGAAAAGGAATAAAAATAATGAGGAAAAAGGAGGAAAACCCTAAAAATAGCAAAAACTCTAAACAAGCTGCCCTAAACCACATGGTTTCCAAAAACCTTGGGCAAGCACTCCACCACTAAAAAACTATAAATAAGTGGTGGAGACCCCTCATTTCACATCCACAGTCAAAAGCATCCTACCTCTGCCGAAATCATTCT
>LPNX010708820.1:83173-94228 GCA_001517045.1 Pseudotsuga menziesii
GGAAACCGTGCCGTTTTCTTCCGCAGCCGCGTCCCGACCGTGCATTTCAGGCCTTAAGCCGCGACCAGCCCGCCGCTGTCAGCCTTTTTGCCTGCGTCCCGACCGCACTTTTTCCGACCACAGTCGCGATCCGACCGCGCCTGTTCATTACACAGGCGCGCTCCGACCGCCGCTGCCAGCCAGAAACCCACGGCCTCGACCGCGCCTGTTCGCCCCGAACCCACGACCTAGACCGCGCCTGTTTGGCCCTAACCCACGGTTTCGACCGCCGCTGCCATCTAGAAACCCGCGCCCGAGACCGCGCCTGTTCGGCCCTAACCCACGGTTTCGACCGCCGCTGCCATCTAGAAACCCGCGGTCCGCGCCCAGTTTTTTGCATTTGTTGCCGCGCAGAAACCTAGTCGATTTGCCTCCGTTTTTCCTGCACTTGCACAGCCACCTGTTCCATTTGCAGCCCTACAGCCACTCCTGCTTCTTGTTTTACAGCATTATTTTAAAATTTTCCTTTTCAGCATTATTTATTTCAGCAAAAAGTTTGCATGGTCAAAGTTTCTTACAGTTTTTCATACATTATTGTTATTGAGTAGCTGTTTTAGATTCATCATCTCACATGCACACAATCTGTCCCCTAAATTCAAGTGAGACCTAAAATCTACCTTAACTCAACCAACACTATAACCCCACTTGGGGAACATAAAAGAACTTTTGTAGTTAGGTAGGATCAAGGGGATAGGCTTCCAATAACACCCCTTGGTTATTTACACTTGAGACATAGTTGTTGTCCATTAGGGAACCAAAATCCCTTAGTATTTTTTGACACGGTCACCACCAGTTTGTCAGAGGGCCTCTCCCTTAGGAGGGTTGAAGTCGTGAGATTGGTTCCGGAAGTTTGAATGGAATACCGAAATCCATTCAGTAACTGAAGGGCTACCTTTCGCAGTTCTCGGAATATCCCTGTATAGGGAATATTGCGGTTAAAGGACCAAGCGACAGATTCACCTTTCTGGACGTGTCATGAACGGGGTATCTTAGTTGCCATTCTTCTAGGTTTGCGTACCCGGTGTCCCTCCCGGTAGGGAGATACTTTAGCCATTTGACTTTCCTAATTATATTGTCTGACTTGGATTTCATCACCTTGCAGAGGATATACTTAGTTAAGTCATAATACCATTAGCTAGGTGTTTGCATGCTCCTTTACCTCCTCTTGGTCTAGTGAGTCCACCGATTTTTCTTTTTAGGAAACCGACTGCTTATTGGTATTCTGACCACTTTATTGACACTCCACCTATTGTAGCACGCAGTTACAGTAGGTGTTTTGAGTTGCTGTTTGGCCTGAGTGCCTTGTTTTTCGAGCGCTCCTTCTGCACACATGGTTGCATTAGGATTTTTGAGTTCTTTTTTCCGACACCACAACCCACATATTTGAAAACTACTTGTCACCATTGACTCTCTGAGACATTCTCGTCGCCTTAGAGGCGAGCCCCCACAGCACGGTTCACTTGACACCACCCGTCATCACCGTAGATCTCGAGCCTTGTCACTTGACTCCACTCGTCAGCGACATAGGACTCCATCACCCGATTCCGAGAACACTCTTTACACTACCCCCACTAGCCCCATGGCTGGCGTGAATCCCAATCCCTCCACTATAGGGACCACTAGTGGTACATCCGCCACTATACTAGTTACTACACCTACCATGGGTATGCCCTCCACAGGAGGCACGTCTACCATTCCGATCACCGTACCTATTCCCACGACAGGAATACCCATACCCACTCCATTAGTAACTCCTACCACCCTTGGTGGCACAGGACCTTCTCATGCCACCGTAGTTCCCCCACTTGGGAGTAATATCCCTCACATCACCCCTCCACCTGGGGGCATGGGCCCCAACGTAGTCCAACCCACTACTGTGTCACACCCTCCATCCAGTTTTCCCTATATGGCTAGCCTCAACCTACCTGACCTAGCCCGGTTAACCAACGACCCCATCCGGCACGACCCTGCGTGGCCCCACATGCCCACCAAGCTCCCCTCCGACATCCCTAAGTTTGAGAGTAAAGCAGGTGAAGACCCCCAGAATCATATCATGTCCTTCCATCTATGGTGCTCCTCCAATTCCATAGTAGATGACTCTATCCGCCTTCATTTATTACAGCGCACTTTCACTGGCTCAGCTGCCAAATGGTATATCGAGCAACCTCACGGAACCCACACCACCTTTACGTCCTTGGCCTCGACCTTCCTCCAGTTTTTCCAGTTGCCTGTTCACTATGACGCAGGCATCGAGATCCTTCTCTCATGCAGACAGAACATGGCTACCCACATCACGGACCACATCCATGAATGGCGACGACGCCGTAGCCTATGCAAAATCAAGCTAGATGACCGAATCTTCCTAGATTGGTTCCTTAAGTCCCTCCTTCCGCTCATTGCTAAGGATGTGGCAGCCGAACGACCCCAGTCGGAGGAAGAAGCTATCCTTAAAGCCCAGCAGTTTGATCTCATTTACGCCCAATCGGGTTATCTTTACACCATCATCCCGGACGCCCCTCGTGGCGATCCCTCACATCCCGATGCGCCGGGGGCATCCCACGCTGCTGATGGCATCATTGGTCGTATCTCTTCACAACCTTAGCCCTTTTCCATAACCCGTCCTACCCCTGGACCTGAGCTTTCGCGGGCTACATCACAGTCCGGAGCAACCAACTCGTATGCTCCCATGCCCCATCAGCACCATACCCACGGACCTTCATGTCCACCTCAGTGTTTCGGCAATATGCCTTCCCCGGTCGCACCTCAGCCATACTACCATCAGCAGGCTGCACCAACTCTTGCGCCACCCCAACCTCTTTATTATCAGCCACAGCCTGCCCCTACGGCAAACCCACAACCCGCTCCACAGCACTATCAACAACCCCCTCAAGTAGCCGCACCAGTGCAGCCTCCACCCCCACACTATCCACCGCAGCCTGCTCCCGCACCTGCGCAAACTCCAAATCCACCTACTACCCAAGGGCAGGTTTACGCCCAAGAAAACCCACCGCAAAACCAGAATAACCAACGCAACCATGGCCAACAAAATCGCGGCAGGGGCCGAAATCGTGGGAACAACCAGCAGACCGAGCAAGCTGGTCAACAACCTAATCCCCCTGCTAATAATACCGCAGCCCCTGCCAACCAAAACCCCGATCGCCCACCCAAGCAGGATAAAAACCCCAACCTGCGAACCAACTTCCCTTGTTCGGTTTGCGGGGTCTATGGCCACTACACACACTTTTGTCCGCAGATGGAGCGAGTTCAACAACTTTTGGCTGCTGATAAGCTACGCCAAGGACAGGCGGCTCCTCAAGCACAACCCAATCCCCCACAACCTCAGCAGCCACCCTTGGTCCTACAAAACCCCTTAACCAACCAAGGCTTAGTGAACACTGAACCATTGGCTCCCCCTCAAGCTAATGCGCCTATCCAACAAATCACTTACGCCGCTCCTAATCAACCCCCGTCTGACTCAGGTACCCACCATCTGTTGATGATGTCCTCCGATGAGGTCAACCTCCAGACCCGACGGAACCAATATGGCTCCACCCTGGAAGCCCCACCCACCAATAACACCACTAATGCTCATCCCACCGATCAGTCGTTACGTATACCTCCACCTCCACTAGATGGAGCTCCCAAAGCACCCCGGTTCCCACTTCGTCGTATCAATAACAACCCCAATGCGCGGGCTGCATCAAACTACAACATTGTAGATGACTTATCCCAATCTCCTGCAGCCATGTCTGCATTAGAAGTCTTAAGAAATTGCCCTTCGCAGCGTAAGACTTTACTCTCAGCCATTGGGGCTATCGATCCACATGATTCGCAGTTAATGGCATATGATTTGGACCAATCCGAACCACGCCTGCCCTCCAACTTATCATTCCAAGTTACTGTCTCCATCCGGAATTTTGTAGTCCATCGCTGCATTATTGATGAAGGTGCCTCTACATGTGTTATGCCCACCTCCATCTGGCAGAAAATGGGATCCCCCCCTCTCCAACCATCCTCCACTGCGTTGCGAGCCTACGACAGTCGTTCAGCTCAACCACATGGCTTATTAACCAATGTCCCCGTCCAGCTAGCTGGTAAAATGGTCCTGATAAACATCGAGGTTGTCAATGCCTAGCTTGACTATAACCTTCTACTCGGCCGCAGCTACATGTATGCTATGCGGGCAGTTGCTTCTACCGTTTTTCACATCATGATGTTCCCTCATGAGGGACGCGTGGTCAAAGTTGACCAACTCACATACTACGATCCCAAGGCCGCCGCAACACCCGAAAATGTTCTCCCCATGGTTGAACACACTATCTCAGGTAACCCCACCGCAGCCGTTTCTTCTATAGGGCCCATGCTCCCCATAGTTGAACCACTTATTCCAGATGCCTCCACCTCCTTGGTTTCTTCGGTAGGTCTCGGAATTTACTCAGA
This sequence comes from Pseudotsuga menziesii, assembly GCA_001517045.1. Lineage (NCBI taxonomy): Eukaryota > Viridiplantae > Streptophyta > Pinopsida > Pinales > Pinaceae > Pseudotsuga > Pseudotsuga menziesii. The sequence goes on from LPNX010708820.1 coordinate 87,653, forward strand.
CATACCGATGACCTCCACTTTTCCATCACTCCCACCACCGTCATGTACTGATGAAGTGGCTGACCTATTGACTCTGTCCCACCACACGAGAACCCCTGGTAATCAACCACCTTTGTTGCCTCAACCCCCCTTGGTCCCTAGCCACATTGGCACCACACCTATACATACCATACCTTTCCTCTTCCCTCCCTCAGGAGTGGTTAGCTCCCCAGTCATGGCTACTCTTAGCCTCCCGGGTTTAACCTTAGGATTGCCCGTTTGGTATCTTTCGCCTCCAGCCCGCCCCCCGACACCAGATGTCGTCTTGCAACCAGTGCAACCCATAGCCACTACTAGTCGCCCACCTCCCGGTGTCGCTACCCCGTCAGCCCCCGCGAAACCCGCACCCGGTGTCAGCACCCGGTGTCGGTGTCGCACCCGGGTTTCATTGTCTCCCACAAAGGAATTACTGTTGATCCACTGAAAGTCCAAGCCATCTTAGACCTTCCTTCGCCCCGAACACTCAAGCAACTCCAAAGTCTGCAAGGGCGATCTAATTTCCTTCGACGTTTCATTCCCGATTACGCCACAACCGTTCATGGTTTCTTGCGCCTACTCCGTACCCGAGTACCCTTTGTCTGGGACGAGCAAGCAGAAGCTGCATTTAATGCCCTCAAGAAATCTCTCACACAAGCCCCCTTGATTTCCCCTCCGGATTTCTCTCAAGACTTCATCCTCTACATCTCGGCATCCGAATATGCTGTGTCAGGAGTCTTGGTCCAAGAAGACGCCTCACGCCAAGAACATGTCATTTACTACGTTAGGCAGACCTTATCCGGCCCACCCCTACGTTATCCATATGAGGAGAAACTAGCCCTAGCAGTGGTCTTTTCCGTCCAAAGGTTGCGACACTACATTTTACTTAGCCATACCACAGTCGTCGCCGACTCTAACCCCATGGTCTATCTCTTAAACCGGCAGCTCCTGCAAGGTCGTGCGGCCAAATGGGTCATTATCCTCCAAGAATATGACCTTACTTTCCAAACACCTAAAAGCACCAAAGCCCTGGCACTTGCCCAGCTCATGACGGATCTCCCTTCCTTTATCCCAGCCCCACCTATCTCCGAAGAGTTACCCGATAACCACTTGTTTACCATCTCATCCGATGACCCGTGGTACGGCGATATCTTGTTATACCTGCGCACGCAGAAGTTTCAACCCACAGTCACTCGAAACGGACGTCGTCGTATCCGTCACCATGCCTCTCGCTACCTCCTCATTGGAGACGTCCTTTACCGACGAGGAATCGACACAATTCTTCGTCGTTGCCTTACACATACAGAAGACGAACAAGTCCTTAATGATTGTCATAGCGGTGCCTGCGGCGGCCATTTCTCCGGGATGGCCACCGCCCAAAAGATCATCCGCGCCGGATATTTCTAGCCCACACTCTTCACCGACTGTATCAATGCGGTCAAACATTGTCATAATTGCCAACTCTTTGCCCCCAAAGCTCGGACGCCACCTGCTCGTTACACCCAGTAGTCACTGTTGGTCCCTTTTGTAAGTGGGCCATCGACTTCATGGAGTGTAGACCCACATCCGCAAACGGCCATAAGTACATCATTGTCGCCGTCGATTATTTCACCAAATGGGCGGAAGCCATGCCCACCTTCAATTGTAAGGCTGACACCGTTGCCCGTTTCTTCTTCAACCATGTCATCACTAGATTCGGCGTCCCTAAGCAATTGGTATCTGACCATGGATCACACTTTGAAGATTGTGGGTGGCGCGAATTATCCACCCTCCTCAAGTTCGAACACCAATTTTCCTTGGCTTATTACCCCCAAGGGAACGGTCAAGTAGAAGCAGTTAACAAAATCCTGAAAACCATACTCCAACGCACAGTTGATCGACATAAGTCCAATTGGCACCATATGCTATTTCCTGCTTTATGGGCTTACCGTACATCCACCAAGACCGCCACTGGTTTACCCCATTTCATTTAGTTCACAGTGTCGAGTCTGTCCTCCCCATCGAGTGTCAGATACCTGCCCTACACATCGCTGTTGAGCTTCTCCCCGATACCTCCCCCCTTGAGCAATGTTTGCTCTCCCTCGAACAAGCCGATGAAGATCGTCATGCCACTCTCCAGAATATCGAAGCTGCCAAAACACGCTCCAAAGCCCATTATGATCAACATGTCCACCCTCGAACTTTCCACGAAGGGGACCTCGTCCTCGCCTATGACCAAGCCAATGACAAAAAAGGTAAAGGAAAATTCGAGTCCATGTGGCAAGGCCCTTACATTGTGCAAACTTGCCTCGGCAAGGGGGCATACATTTTAGCAGACTTTGAAGGACGACCCTTCTCCAACCCCCGGAATGGGTTGTATCTGAAACGTTTCTACCCATAACCGAAACCGTGACCTCATTGGTCCACATTTGTACAGTTTGCTTTCTTTTTGTTTTTTCACCATTTTTACCACAATCTCACATTTATCGCATTTTTGCATGACCACAGATGGATTCTCTTCCACCTTGTTACATTGGCTTCGCTGATGGTGCCAGCTGCTGGTCTCCCAACCTAGCTTCCGCAGCATGGGTCTTATACTCCCCTTCCAATGAATGCATCCACCTTGACGGAATATGTATCGGCGCTGCTACCAATAACCAGGCGGAGTATGATGCTGTGACCGGTCTCCTAACCGCTGCCCTCCAGATGGGCATAAGTCACCTTCATGTGTTCTTGGACTCCCAGCTACTTGTCTCCCAGCTCAACAACTGCTACTAGGTGCGTGATCCCTGCCTATTTCGCAAATTCCTGCGTACAAAACAACTTAGCCGACAGTTTAAATCCATCACATTCACACATGTCCCAAGAGCCTACAATAGTGTCGCAGACCAAATGGCGAACGATATCCTAGACTGGCATATCAATCACACCATTTAACACCTCCATCATGCATCGGTACCCCATAACATATCATCCAAATAAACAAAACACCAAAAGAGACTGCATTGCATCACCATTTGCATACATAAAACATAAACCATAAAACGACATTTGCATCAATAGGGGCATCCATGTGCCTAGTCATACATACATCACATCCTTTCATATAAAAACAAAAATAGGGGCATCCACGTGCCCAACAATCTAGACTACTTGCATCCACGTGCAGTATCAACATAAAACACAACAAAGCGCATCCACGTGCATACAAATGAGACCATATCACCACAAAATGTGCATCCACGTGCATATATATATACATCATACAAAAAATACATGTTCAGAACTATACATGTTCTGAGTACCCCAGTACTCAGCTATACAAAAGAATATATGTATACATCAATCTAGCCTCAAGCACTGCTACAAAAACCCGGGAGAGTCTCCTGCTCTCCCTATGGGGAGTCATATCCTGCCTCACTCTCCGTGTCAGCATCCTCTGACTCCTCCGACGAGTCCCTATCTCGCCTGAGCCTCGATGCCCGTGCTCGTGCCCTCTCCGCTAAGAGAGCCACCCGGAATGCTATCCCTCGGAAATCCCGCGGCGCCTGCCTACAGTCCCGCCGCACGTCTCGCGGAAGGTCCTCCCACCCCGCCTCACTCACTCCAGTCAACAGCCACTCCAGCAGCAGCCGTACCGAATCTAGAGCCCCATCCGCATCCCTCTGATGCACCGGACCCCGCCCGGGCAAAGCCGGAACTGCCACTATCCCTCGTCGTGCCACATGCCCTGGCGGCGGCTGCGGGCCCACATCTGCACATCAACCACATGTCAGTAAATCTACATCAAACATACATCATACATAACATAAACAACTACACAAGACAATCAAAAGGACACATACCATCTGGACCCCATATCTGTCCTGCTGGTCGGGGTGCATCTGGATCCCCTCTGTAATCCATATCCCTTTACGAAAAGTCCTCCAGCATCAGTGGCAGCTGGAGCCACTGCATGTACAACTCATCTGTAAAATACCGGCCCACATCGCCACCACCACGGCGGCGCATCATCTCCCCCCATCGGACCATACGAGGCTCCCTCACGCCTCCTGCCCGGACCGGCACCCATGGCCGCAGTGTAGGGACCCTCTCCATAAAGAAGGCGCATAAGAATGACCCGAAGCAGAACCCCTTGCCAGCTTCCTTCGCCGCGGTCAGCTGTCGCTGAACGCAGGTGAGGAACATCTGACCCCATGCAAAATAGGTCCCCCCCAGTGTACGCTCCACCAGCTGCATCTGCCCCCCAGACACCTTCTCAGGTGACTGGGAGCCCAAGATACGCACTATACATGCGGCCGTCGCCTGAACGACCGGCTCCCGGATGTCGCTAACTCGGAGTGCATTTCGATGCACCCGAGCCTCTCCCCCACAAAACCGTACTGCCATATCCATGATATCAAGATCCGCGGACCCCCGCGGTTGGGTATCTGCCACCCTCCCTAGGCAGGGCAACCCCGTCAGAAAGTAGACATCAGCAAGGGTGAGGTCCACCCTCTCCCCCTGTACTCGGAATGCCAGCGAATCTGGCTCCCAGAAACTCACCAAGCGGTTCAGTAGCAGTCCTGCTGACCGAATCATCGGAATCTCCGCAAACTTCAGTAGACCGAATATCCCAAGCATCGAACGTACACGGCGGTCCTCTCGGATAATTTCCACCAGCTCCTCTGGCATCTCTCGCTCTCTCCATACAGTCTGTGGCATCCTGTCAGTCACACAACAAAACCTCATTAGACTCATACTCAACAAATTGACATGTTCACCCTTCCCAAACAACTCCAGACACACAAGACAGTCAAGGTCCAGACCGCAGCTGTCAAGCCAGCAGTCGCGGTCCAGACCGCGGCTGTCAAGCCGACAGTCGCGGTCCAAACCGCGGCTGTCAAGCCGATAGTTGCGATCCAGACTGCGGCTGTCCAGCCGACAGGCGCGGTCCAAACCACGGCTGTCAAGCCGACAGTCGCGGTCCAGACTGCTGCTGTCAAGCCGACAGCCGCGGTCTGTCCAGCCGACAGTCACGGTCCAAACCGCGGCTGTCAAGCCGGCAGTCGCGGTCCAGACCGCTGCTGTCCAGCCGACAGTCGCGGTCCAAACCGCGGCTGTCAAGCCAACAGTCGCGGTCCAGACCGCGGCTGTCCAGCCGACAGTCGCGGTCCAAACCGCAGCTGTCAAGCCCGACAGTCGCGGTCCAAACCGCGGCTGTCCCTTTCGTAACCCGCGGTCCACCCTTGTGGACCGCACAAAAACCCCCCCGGGACCCGCAACCCTCCCCCCAACCCAAAAAGAAAATAGGTATGAGTTCAATGGAATACCTGGCTCTCCCGAATCTCGAAACCACCGGTCAAATCGTCCAGAAATCCCACCTAAGCTCTGGTACTCTCCCCTCGTACGCGCAATGGGAATAGTGCAAATGACGTGTCATATTGGGCCCACTTACTATTTATAGCCCGTTGACCCTTTCCTTATTTGGCCATTTCGAGCTCATACGGAGTCCGTTTTCCGAACCGTTTCCACCATTGGAACCAACATGACGAGACCTTCACAATGGTCACTTCATTGCATCATTTTTTTCGAAATTATTTTTTGCCCATTTTTTCGACCCTGATAGTCGTCTCGGTTTGCGTGCTACTTTGGCCGCTCTCTGTTTTTTCACACGGTTCATATCGCCGGATTCATTTTTCTGAGCTCGTGATGATGCTTGAGATCATTTCTCGCTCTCACTTGGCATAATTTCAAACAGTGCGTCCCTACACCTTGCCGCGTCAATTTGGGCGCCACATCGGCCATCATCCGATTATTTCACTTATTTTACATGAGCCATTCACTCCTGTCATACTGCAAAGGTCTCATTTTTTTTGCCCCCATCCATCCACCCGGCAAGGAGATCCACCAGTGTTCCCCCCCGCCCTCAGCTCTGATCATTATAAATGTCCCCTAATTGAACACTTCTTCCTTGCCTGACCATTCCAAATACAGAGTCTTCTTATTTGCTTTCAGACTCCGTAAATATGAAAGCAACCACGAGCATGTATTGTCCTGGGCTCGTAAAATCCACATGAAAGTACCATTTCATTTCATCAGAGTCTTCTTATTTGTTTTCAGACTCCTTATAATTGAAAGCAACCACGAGCATGCACTGTCATGGGCTCGCAAAATCCACATGACAGTACCATTTCATTTCATCCGAGTCTTCTTATTTGCTTTCAGACTCCTTAAAATTGAAAGCAACCACGAGCATGTACTGTCCTGGGCTCGTAAAATCCACACGACAGTACCATTTCATTACTATCAGAGTTTTCTTATTTGCTTTCAGACTCCTTAAAATTGAAAGCAACCACGAGCATGTACTGTCTTGGGCTCGTAAAATCCACACGACAGTACCATTCCATCCATTCAGAGTCTTCTTATTTGCTTTCAAACTCCTTAAAATTGAAAGCAACCACGAGCATGTACTGTCCTGGGCTCGTAAAATCCACATGACAATACCATTTCTTCCACGAAGAAATCCCTCCGCGCCTCTTGGCACTATGACCAATCCTCTCGGCAGCACCTCCAATCAGGTCGCCTTTGTTCAGAGTATTC
>LPNX010708840.1:9328-45421 GCA_001517045.1 Pseudotsuga menziesii
GACACTTGCCATGTCACTCAAATCAATTTTTAAATTGATTTTGACTTTTTTTTTAATTTTGACTTTAGTGCCAATTTGACCAGATTTAGCATTAAAATGCTATTTTATGCACTTTTAGCCCAAATAATGCCTCACGGGGTGCTCCGGCTGCCCGACTGATGTAGAACGTGGTCCCATGGGTAAAGTGGACGCTCCGGGTGTGAAAACGAGTGTCCCCACGTCAGAAACGGACTCCGTATCTGACTTTTATTACAATCTAAAGTTTTTTAATTAAACCATTAAAAAATGGCTTTAAAAACGGAAAAAATTATTCTTTGCGGAAATTGACGAAACTCTAGGGGGACCTAGTACATGTCCATACGACTCAATTCGAATGCCTAGCATGGTGAAAAACACCGACACGAAGGCTCTAATAACCTCCCTAGGCCGAAACACCAAGATGACTACCCCAGCTTTGGAGGTGTGAGTGAAAAACTCATAAATTATTAGTCCTTTGTTCAACAACCAATAATAACCAAGGGAAAAAACACTCTAGGCTAGTCGGCTTGATGCTCAAGTCTGGGAAGCCGAGCCTTTTATAAAAAATTAAATGCTAGGGCATTTTTTACAATTTCCCCAAGGGGGTATGAACATGTGTTACAAAAAATAAAACGACCCTGGAGGCCTGAAAGGACTTCTGAACTCTGAATATGAACAAGTATCTTGTTCATCACTGGCGGCTCACTGAAAGTCCAACTAGGTGCAGCCTAGTCGGTAACACTCATGATAATAAAATTTTGCCCCATAACCAATGCACCGGCGTTGTAGAAAGTTTCCTAAGTCATTCCTAGAACAGGCGCTGGAACTCCCCGCTGTCTAGAGTCGCAGCTAGCTGGTCAATCTTCGTGATACCAGCCTGAGATACTGGACGGGCCGTCATGTCTCCAACGGATTAACTTGGAAGATTTTCTCGGCTATTGAAACCTTTCGTTGAAGCCCTAAACAAGACCATTTAAAACACTTAAAATATACCAAGAGCACTTGCACAACGTTACATCCACTAGCTTTATTTCAGGACTTGGTTTTATTTCTTAAAGCATTGCAAAGCTTTGACTCCATAAAGGCACTGGTCTATTAATCTATGCGTGATTGTTACATCTGGATCACTTGTCTTTAGCTTATTTAAATCTTTATCTATGAATGCATATTTATCTTATGAAGTCTTGATATATTGTTCATCTTTTAATCCAGTGCAACAACGTGGATTGTTTTTTTCTTGTGCTTGAAATTCATAATTTTAATCATCTTTCATCAGAATTACTCCTAAACAACACCCATCCGCATCATAACATCAAAAACTTAACTTAAACATTGAGCCATAGAAAACTCTTTGTTAGGGACTACCCCCTTGGCTTCGTTAGGAGTTAGCCTAAATGGAGGAGCTAGGAGTAGGTGACAATACCTGGCTCTGTGCTTGCCCCCAAGGTCACACCTCTCCCACTTTCCTAAGTAAGGAGACAGCGTTCGGAAGATTTTTGCTGCTAGTATGCGATCGGCAGACAGCATCTTTTGGCGCCGTTACCGGGGACAAATCTTTTTGTTCCTGGACGACCTTTGTTTCTTTTTAGTTTTTTACCTTTTTTACCCTTTTTGGTAGATTTTTAGTCCAATCACTCACTGAAGTTAGACTTCAATCCACCTGGCGACTCCACTATCAGTTAACACCTCAAGGTATTCGACTAGAAGAAACTCTGAAGGTTTGCTCAGTTTCATCCCTGACCCTGAAAAATTCTATAGGAGGAGTATGAACAAACTAGCTTCTCGTAGGATCCTTGTAGAACTTGGATCTAAGTCTATTTCAGACATCCACTTTTTATTTCAAGAAAACTTAGAAAATTTTCAAAACAATAACTGTTTCCTTGACACAATGGGCGAATTTTTTACTCAACTCAATTTTACTCAAATAGCAGGTCAACCTCATGACATTCCCGAGAAGGCTATTGATAAACTTATGACTTTTAATGGCAATGATGCCTCTACCTCTGCTGAGCAGCATATCAGAAACTTCTCCAGACACTGTAGTTCGTATGTCAGGGGTGCTGATAAACATGAAGATGTTTACATGACCTTGTTTGCTTTATCTCTAGATGGCAAAGCTGGGAATTGGTATGATAATTTGCCAAACAACTCTTTCACTACCATAGCAAATTTCAAGACTACTTTCCTTGGAAAGTTTGGCAGTAAGAAGGAACCTAGGCATCTAGTAGCAGCTTTAACTAGTATGAAGAAGTCTTAAACGAAAACCATGGATGAGTTCAATAATAGGTTCATTGAGTTGTCAAATTCCATCCCTGCCACTTATGCTCCTCTTGCAGCTTCCACTTTGGATTATTACATTGAAGCATTAAGTGGCAAGATCCAGTACCAGATTAGAGACAAGGAGCCGACTACTTTACTTCAAGCTCAGAATTTGGCCATTAAAATTGATAAGAATATGCAGTCTACAGGAGTGTCAAACATCCAGGGTTACTCTAGGTCATCCGTTCCCCTTAAAACTATTGAACCTAAAGGGAAAGAACCGTCACACGAAGCTTATGAGAAGAGCTCATGGACCTGATAGAGAAAATGGAAGACAAGGAGAAGAAACACTTAGCACAGATTAAAGAGGTTTTGAATAGGGTCATAACTGTTGAAAGAACTCAACCTCCGCCACCTCCTAGACCTTTCCCTGCAAGGCAAACATGGCAGAGAAAGAATCCCAGCCATGAGCAGAGGCCTCCTCATCAGCTAGAGGCTACTAATGTGGTTGAGTCTTACAAACCATTTTGTAGGGCATGCAGAGATTTCCATGAGGAATCAGGCTGCCATTATGCATGCTATGTTCAAGAACATGGTTATCCCGAGGGTTGCGGTCCCAGTATGTCTGCAAGCGAGCCTGAATTCATTCACAATGTAGGAGACATCTATGTTGACCATAAGGATAGTTGGAATCAAGCCAACCAGTCTCATCAAAGGATTGATTAGTTAACTGAGTATTATGGGGAAATGCCTTCAAATAGCAACAACGTTTAGAATTTTAAAGGCATAACATATCAAAGAAGACCAAGGGAAGGACCATCTACCCAAATTGCTCCAAAGGTAACAATTTTTGACATTCCTCTAGAAATAAATGATAAGTCAGATTCTATTGCTCTAACTTTTGATTTAGGTAGTTGGTTAGCAAACTCTAAATTCCCAGTTCCCGTACTTGAGTTATGTAAAATTCCTAGTCAAAAGGAGAAATTGTTGAAAATGCTAGAGCATTAACTCGATAATGATCCCCTCCCTACCTCAAAGATAGTTGCGCCTGAAAGACCTACAGCTCCCAAAAAAGTAACTTTTGCCAATATAGTAGAACAGCTTCCACCCAGTCAGGAAAATGTCTGTGGAGACCCCCTGTAATCTTGCATACTAGGGACCCAAGAAAAGAAGATCACCCGCCCTTCTACATGTCATTAATGATAGGTGATCTTCTCCTGCACAACTATATGCTAGATTCAGGCTCAATATCAAATATTATGACTAAGAAAATCATGCAGCAACTTGGCCTTAGAACCACTCGCCCTTACCAAAATGTATGTGCCATGGACTCTAGACCCGTCAAAGTTGAGGGTATGATTGAAAGGCAACACGTAAGATTGGCCAAGTATCTGGACATCCATGTTACCATGGATATCCTCATCATAGATGTGCCGGATAAATGGGGCATGCTATTATCTAGAAAATTTGGTGCCACTTTAGGGGGATCTATCCAAATGGATTGGACGTACGCCACCATACCTGCATCAGAAGATTCATTGGTTAAGTTACATACTGAGAAAGAACGAAGATATCATGTAGAAAGCCCAGGGAAACCATCAAATGAATATGTCAACTGCTCAAGTGAACTAGGTATGTACCAGATCAACTCCACTTTCTTAGAGTCTATCCAAGAAGAAATTAAAAATGAAAAACTTAATGAATTGTGGAGGATGAACTTTGATGGAGCTTATTCTAAAGCAGGAAAAGGGGCTGGGATAGTCATTATTTCACCAGAACGTAAGGTTTTCAACTTTTCTTTCAGATTGGAATTTGAGGCAACCAACAATGTGGCAGAGTATGAGGCACTTCTACTAGGCATCGAGATTGCCAAGGACATGGGGATCAAATTGCTTAGTATTAAGGGGGATTCTAACTTAATTGTCCAACAAGTTAAGGGTCAGTTTGCATGTAAGTGTCAAAGATTAAAAAAGTATAGAAATGCAATCTAGGATACAATGGAATTTTTTGATGCTCTTAATATAGAAGCAATCCCTAGAGATCAGAATAGTGCCGCCGACCAACTAGCGTTTGCAGCTTCAGCACTTTAGCCATCAGATGATATGTTAGAGGGGGATTGTCTTTTAGAGGTTAACTTCAGACCTTCTGTTCCTGATAATATTGAACATTGTTAGGTTTTCCAATATGATGAACAACTATTGAAATTTATTAATCATATTGATGAATTTTCCAATTATAAAACCAATGAACGTGAGTAAGGTAAAGAATATCAGGATGAGGGTAACCGCTTCAATCCTGTGACACATGGCTTTGTTGCCTTAGAGAACATCTTTGACAGACAGGATAGAAGAAAGAGTAGTGTTGAACAAATGAAGCCAGGTGAGTACATAGAAATCAACATTGGAACAGAAACAGAACCAAGAATAATAAAAATTGGAAAAGGTACCTCTGAAAAGGAAAGGAACAGCCTCATAAACTTGGTAAAAGAATATAGGGATGTTTTTTCCTTCACTTATGACGAACTTAAAGCTTATAGGGAAGATGTTTTTTAGCATACCATTCCCTTAAAACCTGAATGTCAAAAAGGAAATCCTTTTCGACAAAAACTTAGGCAAATAAATCCTAAGTTGGCACCCATTATAAAAAAGGAGCTAGAAAAAATGTTAGCTGCAAGAATTATAGCCCCTACGAGACTTTCGACATGGTGTTCTAACTTGGTAGTAGTTAGAAAGAAGAACGGGAGTTTAAGGATATGTATATATTTCAGGAATCTAAACATAGCATGTCAGAAGGACAATTACCCCCTCCCCAACATGGAGACCCTCCTCCAACGGGTCACTGGATCGAACATGATGTCAATGCTTGATGGTTTTTCAAGCTATAACCAGGTTGTCATCCAAGAAGAGGATAAACACAAAACCACTTTCACAACTCCTTAGGGCACTTTTGAATATCTGAGAATGCCCTTTGGCCTTTTAAATGCTGGAGCTACTTTCCAAAGGGCCATGGATTATGCCTTCAAGGAGTTGATAGGTAAAATCATTGAGATCTAGCAAGATGATTTTACTGTGTTTTCAAAAGAAAGATCCAACCATGTTGGTCATCTCATGCAGATATTTGAGCGTTGTAGGAAATATGGCATTTCCTTCAATCCAGTGAAGTCAGTCTTAGGTATTGAAGAAGGAAAGCTTTTAGGTCACATTATCAACAAAGATGGGGTCAAAATTGACCCTAAGACGATAGAAGCTATACAAAAGATTCCCCTTCCCAGAAATGTTAAGGGGCTACAATCATTTAATGGTCACATTAACTTCATAAGGAGATTCATTCCTAATCTAGCTGAACTCATGAAACCTATGCAGGCTCTCCTAAAGAAAAATGTTAAATTCATGTGGACATATGAAGGAACGAATGCTTTTGACACTATTAAAGATGCCATCACTAAGTCTCCTGTCTTAGTTATCCCGGATTACATGAAAGATTTTATGATCTTTTCTTTTGCTTCAGAAGACACTATTTCAGGTGTGTTACTCCAGAAGAATTTTGAAGGGTTCGAGCAACCTATAGCCTTCATGAGTAGAGCCTTACAAAACTCTGAATTAAAATATACCATTATGGAAAAGCAGGCTTATGCCTTAGTCAAATCTCTGAAACATTTCAGAATGTATATTGAATATTCTAAAGTCATTGGATATGTTCCCCATACTGCAGTGAAAGATATCCTGTCTCAGTAGGATTGTTTAGGAATAAGGGGCAAATGGGTGTCCAAAATCCAGGAGTATAACCTTGAAATAAAGCCTACCAAATTAATCAAGGGACAAGACCTTGCTAGAATGCTTACTCAGAAAAATGAAGAAGCCATTGAAATGATTGCTGAAAATAATATCCCTCATCCAGCCATGACTCTTGCGCTTCAAGAGCTTGATAATCATTGGTATTCCGACATCATTTTCTTCCTGCTCCACCTCACTTGCCCTGATCACCTCAAAGGTCACAAGCAAAGGGCTTTGAGACTCAAGACTACTAGATATTGCCTTACCCAAGAGGGTCTGGGTAGGAGGAACCTAGATGGCATTATAACTCTTGAATCTTAACTAATTACACATAAATATACACCGACTACAAAGTATAACTCTTGAATCTTAAATGATTACACGTAAATAAGCAAATTGAGATCCAAATGCCTATCCTATGGATTGGAATACAAACTTCTAAGCTAGATATTCATAATTGCATCAGCCACAAACATAACTAATAGATATCACCTCGGTTAAAAACCAACATTCACCATGAAAGATTATTACAGTAGCATATTTGTCCTCCAAAGAATCAACTTTATTCCATCAAAAGATAAACAATTACAACTCATATGAGCAGAGGTCCCTTGCTTCCGTCTAGAATGAGGAAGAAGGCCTCGTATTTATACCAAAACCAAGCCCCAGGGGGGGATTTATGAACTAAGGATCAAGTCGGAGTTAATTGAGCCTGAACTGAGTTTGAACTGAGCTGAAGTGAAGAGGAACCAACCCTCTCCACCCAACATGTGCCAACCAATGTTATCAGAACCGGACCGAAACAGGAAAAACCGGCCGGTCTGACCGGTTTACAGGGTTGGCCGATCCGGTCAGTAAAAAAATTTCGTCAAACTGGATTTTTTTCCAAACCAGGTACAGAACCGGTCAAAACCGGCCAAAACCAGCCAAACCAGTCAAAACCGGTCGGTTCGTACTCTGGCGTACGACCGCAGACTGGGGACTCATGGAACTCAATTTAAAAAAAAACACAAAAGAAAACTTAACCTATGCTTCTAACCTACCCCTAATCCTATCCAAACACTATTTAAAGACCCCCCCACCCAGTACAATCTTAGGTTGAGGCGTAACCAGTTGTTGAACAAGACACCAGCATCAGGCAACATAACCTTGGATGACTTTGATCCATCATCAGAGTGGGTTGTGGAGACTCAAGCACTAGTATTTGATAATGAAGACCTTTCTTGGTTGGATTTGGACCCACCTCCAAAGGTTCCACCTTCAGGGCCAGGGGAATCAAGTGTGGCTCAGAATCCCACTCCTGAAGAGGATGAAGAGGAAGAGGATGACGATGACGATGATGAGGAGTAGTAGACTACTAGACACTAGACTCTAGTAGTAGCTAGTAGGGTAGTGCCATATGATCCCCTTATTGTTATTCATTAGTACTATGGTTTATTTTTGGATTGTGGGGGCCATTTAGACCCTCTTTGTTGATGTACTTTGGTTCAAAACCTCAGAGATGTATTGTACTAGGTGTTATTTTGGATATTTGCACCCATATTTGCTATATATATGAGAAACTTTGCATATTTGTGTATTAATGGTTTGGATTCATATATATGCACATGAATATATATGTTTTTTTACAAAATATGAATATTTTATGTATTTTTTAGTCGACCGGTTTTTTACCTGATTTTTGCCTGTTTCGGTCCAGTTAACATTTTGGGCTTCGTCGGTTCGATGACCAGTCCGGTTCCGATAACATTGGTGCCAACACATCACCAAACTCACCAATCCATATCGGCGCCTCCTTCTCCCCTCATGCGTGAGCTTCATAAGGTAGGTGAGGAGATGTGGTGATGTCACAAGTTCCACGATTCGCTACCCAAATATTAAACCAAGGCAACGAATATCCAAGTGGGAGGGGTCCACCCCTCTTTACCCACTCGCTACCATTAAAAGACTAGCGTGAGTCTCACGTCAACCTCCATTCTTTCCATGTTGACATCAACCCTTTACCAATTCATTCGCATGCATTTTATATGCAACGGTTTGACTTTATTATTTAAATTAAATGTAGAGGGGTCCACACATTCCACTCATCACATCCCCTTCACCATATGTGATATTTTCTCACCTCAAATTTAAACCAAAGTTTGGATACCATGTAACTTGAAGAGGGTCGTAAGTCAATATGGCCCACATGCCATGTCACCCTCCACTAATAAAATATTCAATTTTGACTTTTCTAAAATTTGTACATTAGTGCATTTTATCCAAATTTGCCATTTAAATGCTATTATGAAGCTCTGTTAGCCAAATGATGCTTTCTGGGATGCTTCAGCTGGCCGAAACATAGTGAAAGTGGCGCATGGGGTAAAAATGTTGCTCAGGGATTGAAAATGAGCCCAACCACGCCAAAAACGGACTCCAGATCATACTTTTTTTACGTTTTGAATTTTTCCATTTAAACCATTAAAAATGGCTTAAAAAATGGAAAATTTTATTTTTTTTCAGAATCAAACGAAACTCTAGGGAGACCTAGTACATGTTCATACGACTCAATCGGAATGCCTAGCAAGTTGAAAAACACTGGCACGAAGGCTCTAATAAGCTCCCAAGGCCGAAACACCAAGACAACTACCCCAACTTTGGAGGTGTGAGTGAAAAACTTAGAAATTATTAGTCGTTTGTTCAACAACCAATGATAACCAAGGGAAAAAACAATCTAGGCTAGTTCAGCTTGATGCTTAAGTCCGGGAAGCCAAGCCTTTTATAAAAAATTAAATGCTAGGACATTTTTTACAATTTCCCCATGGGGGTATGAACATGTATTTACAAAAAATAAAAAGTTTAGCCAAAAACTGGCTAACTTTGGAACACACTGAACTTCTGGACTCTAGAGATGAGCATTCATCATGTTTAATCACTGGCGGCTCAATAGGAAGTTCAACTATTGTACAAAACAGTTGGTAAACATCTGGCTCCAACTATGGGACGTGCACTTGTTTGATCTTCATTCAAAAAGAGTGTGCAAGCGGCCCAGAATCTTTGGTTCCTGCATGGAAACAAAAGTGTTTAAGGCCACATGTTCATGATAAAATGCCACAAATATACCAACATAAAAATATTTTTGCATTTTTTCTAACATAAGATATAAAGCATAAAGTACAAAGCATATTATACATGAAATATAATACAATTTAATTTACAAGTATATATGGTACAAAAATTAAAAGTACATAAAGATACAACAAGAGAGGGTTTAAAAAAGCCCTGAAATGACCCCATGGTCATTTTTTATAGGTTGTTTCCGTAGAACAGCTTCAGATGTTGTCCATTCATAGGTAGAGGTAACCTTTCTCCTTCAATGGTGCTGAGTATGAAAGAGTTTGTTCCGGCAAGGTCACATATAATAAAGGGGCCTCTCCAGAGGCTATCAAACTTTCCATGCTTGCCCAGATTTTCTCTCCTCTTGTCCCATAAAAGGACTGTGTCCCCAACCTTGAAAGGTCTTGGCTTTGCTGACTTGTCAAAGGTACCCTTCATACTCTCCTGATGCCTTAAAGATTGATCTAAGGCTGCCCTTCTGCTCTGGTCCAACTCAATAATCTGGTTGATCCTCTGTTCCACCTCTTCCCCTTTAGTGCCATATTCACTAATCATTCTGAAGATAGGAATCTACATGTTGACTGGCAAGGTGGCTATGAGACCATATACAAGCTCGAAAGGAGACTTTCCAGTGGAATTCTTCTTTGTGATTTTGTCGGCCCAAAGAGCATACTTGATCTTGCTATCCCATGCCCGCTTGTTATTGCCCACAATTTTCTTAAGGATTTTCATTAAGTTTTTGTTAGTGGACTCAGCAAACCCACTTCCTTGTGGGTAATAATCAGATGAATGGGAGAGAGGAATGCCATACTTAAGACAAAAGATGTCATTTCGATAGAGCTGAAGGCTTTGGCATTATCAGCTGTTATCTTAAGAGGGATTCCAAACCTGGTGATTATCTTGTCCTCTATGAAGTCCATAACAACCTTCTCAGTGGCTTTCTTGGTGGGTATGGCCTCTACCCACTTGGTGAAGTAGTCCGTAGCAGTGATAATCCAACAAAACCCATTGCCGAAAGTGTCTTTGAATTTTCCTATGAAATCAAGCCCCCATTGCTGAAAAGGAGCAAGGACTACTACAAGTTGTTATCACATATATAGTAGTCAGGCTACCATATTCTATTTTTCAGATACAGTACATTTTTCAGCCAGATCTCTTACATATGAGATGCTAAGATGAGCAATTTGGATGGATCATTATTTTATTTCTGGACTATTGTACTCTCCCATGTCAGGACTGAGTCTTAGGACACTCAAATTCGAGGACCGATGTAGCCATTTAGTCATTACAGAGCAGTTATTGATGCCCAGTTTTATATCAGCACTTTCTAATTGGACAGATGATGGTTCAAATGGATTATATGCATGATTATGACTCAGCTTGTATTATATTGTGTTATGGTTATCATTGCTCTTATATTCATCTTTGTGACATGTATTAACATGTAGTGTCATGATCTGGCAGTCATAATTATATGGACTTGGATGTATTTGTATTATGTATCGATGTCCCTACTTAGATTTGGAAGTTCTTGATCTATACTCATTGGTTTTACCCTCCCTAGGGAGAATAGAGGTAGTGATTCCCACCATAACCTAGATTTCTAGTGTTGGCTTAATTATTCAATGTCTCCACCCATCCGTTACCTTCCAGTTTTTTTTTAACTCGACTTACTACTTGACTTATGGCATGGAGGACCTTTTTCCCGCTAGAACCTTTGTTGGACAAACCTCCCTGTTTATTGTGTGTCTTGGCTCTGCTTTGGTGACAAAACTTGCCTTTGGTGAGTTGGATTGTATGCCTAAATCACTCTGGTCGGTTGTCTCGATGTTTGGCACTGTGCATAACTCCCCCTAGTCACTGGAGATGTTGTTGGCTAAAACTGAAAGCTCGTGTACTACTTATATTGGAATTGTTTATATATGCGCCCACAGAAAATGTAAAATCTAAAATGTGTTTCTTAACATATGCAAGCAAAGGGCAAGAGCAATGAAATGCTAAAATACCCCATGAAGGGTATAAGAAAAGGTCCAAAAAAAAGGAAATGGTTAAATATATGCTGTATCCAAATATTGCTGACCTTATAAATTTGAATATGTCCTAGATGAAAGCTGCAGTTAGCTGTGCTTTTAAGCACTGGTGAAGTCCCCAACATGACATATAGGCCAAAAATGCCATGGAAATAAAATTGATGATCCTAATGAACCTGGATCAGACTTGATGTGGACATGATGCCTAAGTTGAATAAGCACTCTCTGAACAACTCAACCATTTGTGAGGCATTGCCATTCCTTGTGTTGTTGTTTGTCTGGCATGTGGTTATAGTGAGTTTTTTCCTTTCCATATCCAAAGTGTCATGATGTTAAGTAGGAAGTCATCATTTTCCCTAGCCTTGTCAATTTCAGCCTTCACCCTTCTCTAGCAAATTGACTACAACTATGAAGTAAGTATAGTCCTGAAAGTCTGGTCTGAGTAATAATAAATAAAACCCTATATATATATTTGGTTGATGTACAGCCAGTGAAATGACTACTACTTGTTGTGATTGTTACTTAAATGATTTGTAGAGCATATCTTAGCCTTATAACACTTGCAACAGATGGATGATAGTCTAAGTTATAGTATTGGTATCTGGTCATTTACAGATGGTTATATTGTCTATTGGATATGGTTGATGATCAAGTAGAGACCTGATGAGAGGTATGAGTATACACCCTAGATGGATTTGGAATATTTGAGTCTAATGGGATAGTTTGTTTTCAGTTTTGGGAACTTGTAGAGATGATCATGCTCATTATACCTTTCTGATGCAGTTTTGCTTCACAGGATGATGTGTCTGAGCAAGGAGATGTTTTATTGGGATCTCCTAGGGCGTTGTATGGGGCATAGGGGATGCAGCCACTTGATTGTACCATAGTACCCCCATCCCAGAGAGGCTGGTGGGCTCAGTTTGACAATGCAGACACCGTAGGAGGTTTTTTTGGCAGGTTCACGTTTCTCGAGGCAGATTAAAAAATGATTAAATGGCTATTGAAGAAATCGATTTGGGCTACTGAGGCAAACAAATGACATGGGATGAGTCATGATGATGAGAGTGATGTCCTCCGCACCTTCTCCAGCAATTGCAGCACTTGATTGGGCCCACACCTATTTGTTGGGCATTTTTATATTATTTTCTGGAGCTTTTGGGAGGCTCACGATTTCCTCAAGGAGGCACAAAGTCAAAAAATTAAAATATTATATTATTTTACTATGCCATGGGGCACCCAGAGGGAGTTAGTTAACACTCCATGGACCCACCATGTGCTTCATTTATTTCTTGTTGAGTGGAGTACCCTCTTTATGGGTGATTTAATCCACTTTGGTACTTTATGGTTATATTGATCCATGTATTGTATGTTGAGCTCATCTCAACCATTGATTAGAACATTTTATCTTTTAGTCTTAGCCACTCGTTTTGAAAGTGGTTAGGATTTTGGTTCTCTCATTCCTATTTAAAGGAGAGAGCTTCTCATTTGTAAGGGGTGTTTGGCTCTTGAATCTGAATAATAGAAAGATTTTTTTTGTGGATATTTCTTGGATCTGCTTTGCATCTGATGTTCTTCGGTGGTGATTGGAAAATCTCTTGCTTCCTAGCATTCGAAATATTTTGTGAGATCTATATCTTTTTTCGGGATCATTGTCTTGTCTACAGGAGGGCGTTTTCAGCTGGAGCGTTTTTGTAGGGGGACCTCAACTCACTCAGATTGTCTTCGTCTTGTATCAGGGGGTTTTCATTAGCTTCATTGTGAACTATGTTTACATCTTGTTACTTTTCTGCAGATCTAGCTTTTTCTTTTGTGGTACAGCAAATCTGATATTGTTAAAGTTTGCTTGTGTAGGATAGGGAGGCACATTGGTCACTTAGAGCATAACGTTGGTCCTAAAACTCACCCAGATCTTCCAAAATTGATCAGGATGGCAGAGATCATCATCATCAAGGCATCTACAAGAATTTCCAGGTAATATCTACAAGTAAGTCTATTCTCTTTCAGGTCTCAATCCATTGTACCTGGTTTTTCTTCAAATTTTCTGAAAAAATCCTAAATAATAAAAATCCAAAAAAATACTTAATCGAGGAACCGCTTGACCTTTGAATAAATAATTTCTGGGTTTTGTAGATCGGGCATCCCTCTCACCAAATCCTCCTCAACGCTTTCCAAATTGTGACTGGTTTTCCCTAGACTTGACTTTCTAACTGCTCAAACCCTAGCGCCCCTACTGAAATTTTGATTTTTCAAGATTTGACCTTTTTTGGAAATTAATCACTTAGGTTTGTAGATCAGGTCTTCCTCACTCAGAACATCTCCAATGCCGAGCTAGTTCCATCTAAGTAGCCCTAGATCTAAAAAACTGACTTTCAGCCTCCTAGCATCCCTCATTAGATTTTGACTTTTCCAGATCTGATTTTTCCTAAAATTTTCTGACTTAGGTTTGTAGATCAGGCCATTCTGATCTCATCTCCCCTCCAACGCTGAGCTGATAGTCTCTTGGTTGTCCTAGATCTGCAGATATGCCTTTCCAAACCCTAGCGCTAGCTCTCCTTCTGCTGATTTCCTTGTAAACTGAATCTTTTGGGCCAAACACTTTTCTGGGTCCATAAATCAGGGCATATCCCAGGTGGGTTCACTTTCATGCTGTGCAAATACTGACTCCATTACCGAAGGCTCAACATTCACTAATATCCAAGCATAGTGCTATCCCTCTTTTGACCTTTTTACCCTGAAAGTTGACTGCTCCTTGATGACTCAGGTAATATGGCATTGTCATATCTCTCATTGAGTCTATCCTTCTGGTACTAGACAGTCCCAATTCTGTCCTTACTCACCCTGTCTCGGTTACGTTTCCCAAGGCAGTGTTTATCTTCATCGGTTGCTAGTACCTCAACCCTAGATCTAGTCCTCCTATAGGTCACTTTGGATCAACCCTCACACGACTAAAACCCTCATCCAAAGCCCTAGTCCACTTAGTATCATCTTCCATAGATCTAGAGTTTCAAATTACCTTACACCTTACGTACCTCAAACCATACTTGATCTGATCTGGTGTCTAGGTCTGATCTCTCCTGTCGGGAGTAGATCTGGGTCTCCCCCTTTGTTGTCCTGGAATTGGATAACATAAAGCGAAGACTACCTTGATTGGCGTGACAACCATCCATTTGGGAGTCTAGGAAGTCTTGGTTCCACCTCCTTAGTTGCTTGCCCCTCTACCATCCATCCTGGATCCATCATACATAGGCAACTACAAGGTTGGTGACAACACAGGTGTGAGGGGAAGGGCAACCAACTTCTGCTTCCCCGTGAAGAGTTGACACTCTTGGAAACACTTAACATGTTTATGCACATCTGCAAATATGGTTGGCCAATAGTAACCAACTCGAAGGATTTTGTGGGCAGTTGTATTTGCTGCAAAGTGGCCTCCACAAATGCTGAGTGAAACTCAGTTAAGATCTTCCTGGAATCTTGCTCATTTATGAATCTAAGTATGATTCCATCCCAAACCTTCCTGAGTAAGGCAGTACCTAGCAGTTTTCAATCTTAATGCTCGAAGTTTGTGACCTTTGAGGTGATCCGAGTAGGTGAGATGGAGAAGGAAATATATGATGTATGAATACCAGTGGTTATCAAGATTCTATAATGCACGAGTCATGGTTGGATCGGCTTTGGTGTTTTCACAAATCATGTCTATTGCTTTTTCATTTGTCTAAGTCAACATCTTGGCCAAGCCTTGGCCTTTGACTAACTTCGTTGGTTTAATCTCTAAGTCATACTCTTGAATTTTAGATACCCATGTGCCCCTTATTCCTAAGCAATCTTCTTGGAAAAAGATGTCTTTTACTGTAGCATGGGGGACATACCCTATGACCTTTGAATAGCCAATGTATGTTCTGAAATGTTTTAGAGATTTGACTAATTCATAGGCTTGCTTTTCCATAATAGTATACTTCAATTCTGAATTCTGTAAGGCTCTACTCATGAAAGCAATAGGTTGCTCGAACCCTTCGAGGTTCTTCTGGAGCAAAACACCGACAATGGTGTCCTCAGAAGCAAAGGAGAAGATCATGAAATCCTTGGAGCAGTCCGCGCTGTCTAAGACAAGAGATTTGGTGATGGCTCTTTTGATGCATTTGAAGGCTTCCCTACCCTCATTAGTCCACTCAAACTTAGCATCCTTTTTCAACAGCTTTTGTAAAGGTTTCATGTACTCATCTAAGTTCGGGATAACTCTTCTAATGAAATTGATGTGCCCATTGAAAGATTGAAGAGCTTTGACATTTTTAGGCAAGGGGATCTTTTTAATGGATTCGATTCTTTCAGGGTCAACCTTGACCCCATCCTTGGAGATGATGTGACCAAGAAGCTTTCCTTCATCGATGCCAAGGACAGACTTAGTCGGGTATAAGGAAATACCATATTTCCTACATCATTCAAAAACCTGCTTGAGGTGACTGACATGGATGGATCTTTCTTTTGAAAAGATAGTTAAGTCATCTTAATAAATTTCTATGTTTTTACCAATTAACTCCTTGAAGGCATAGTCCATGACCCTTTGGAAAGTAGCCCCAGCATTAAGAAGGTCAAAAGGCATCCTCAAGTACTCAAAAGTACCCCAAGGGGTTGTGAATGAGGTTTTGTGTCTGTCTTCTTCCTGGATAACAACCTGGTTGTATCCTGAAAATCCATCAAGCATGGACATCATACTAGATCCAGTGACCTGTTGGAGGAGGGTCTCCATGTTGGGAAGAGGATAGATGTCTTTCTGAAGAGCAATGTTTAGGTTTCTGAAGTCTATGCATATCCTCAAGCTCCCATTATTATTTCTAACCACAACTAAGTTGGAACACCACGTTGAATGCCTGGTAGGAGCTATGATTCCTGCTGCTACTATTTTCTCTAACTCCTTCACAATAGGGGCCAACTTAGGATTTATTTGCCTAAGTTTTTTACGGAAAGGTTTGGCCTTTTGACATTCAGGCTTGAAAGGGATGGTATGCTGGAAGACATCCTCCCGATATGATTTTAATTCATCATAAGTAAAAGAAAACACATCCCTATATTCTTTCACAAGATTGATTAAGTCATTCCTTTCCTTTTCCTATTTTTATCATTTTAGGTACGTTTTTTTATCCAAGGTTTACTTCAATGTAGTCTCCCAGTTTCATCTGGTCAATGTTGTTCTTCCTTCTATCCTGACTATTAAATATTTTCTCAAGTCTAACAAGGCCCCGAGATACCGGATTATGAAATTGATCACCTTCTCCCTGATACTCTTTACCCTGCTCCTGCTCATTTGCTTTGAAATTTGAGAACTCATCTATACTGTTAATAAACTTTAAGATTTGTTCATCATCCTTAAAGACTTGCCAATGTTCAACATTATCAGGCACAGATGGTCTAAAGTTTATCTCGAGTGGACATTCACCTCCTAACATTTCTTCCGATGGTTGAAGTGTTGATGCTGAAACTGCTAACTTGTCGGCTGCACTATTCTGATCTCTAGGGATTGCTTCTATGTTTAAGAAATCAAAGAATTCCATGGTGTCCCAAATTGCATTCCTATACTTTTTTAGTCTTTGACACTTACATGCAAATTGGCCCCTGATTTGTTGGACAACTAAATCTGAGTCACCCTTGATGCTTAGCAATTTTATACCCATGTCCTTGGCTATTTCAATACCCAGTAGAAGTGCTTCATATTCTGCTACATTGTTGGTAGCCTCAAACTCTAACCTGAAAGCAAAGTTGAAAATCCTACCCCTAGGTGTAGTTATCACAACCCCAGCCCCTTTTCCAGCTCTAGAGTATGCACCATCAAAATTCATCTTCCACAACTCATCAACTTTTTCATCCTTAATTTTTTCTTGAATAGGGGCCAAAAAGGTGGAGTTAATCTGATAGATTCCATGCTCATTAGAGTTATACACACATTGGTTTAATGGATTTTGAGGAATTTCAACATGGTACCTCTTCTCTTTCTCGGAATACAATTTAACAAGTGAAAACTCGGATGCTGGCACAGTGGCATAGGTCCAATCCATTTGGATTGATCCTCCTAAAGTGGTACCCCACTTCCCAGAAAGCAACATCCCCCACTTATCTGGTACATCCATAACAAGGATGTCCATGGTAATCTGGATGTTTGGATACTTAGCCAACCTAACCAAATGATTTTCAATCATTCCTTCAACCTCAACCAATCTAGAATCCATGTCACATACATTTCGGTACGGTCTTGTAGTTTTTAAGTTAAGCTGCTGTATGACCTTTTTAGTCATGATGCTAGAACTAAATCCTGAATCTAACATACAATTATGTAGAAGAAGATCACCTATCATCAATGATACATAGAAAGGGGGATGATCTTCTTTTCTTGGGTCCCTGGTATGTAGAACTATAGGAGGATCGACAAAGGCAATGTTTGAGGTTCGTTCCACGGTGTCAGAGAAAGTGACCTTCTTAGGGGTGGAAGGTTTTGGAGGGTTTGAGAGAGACTCTAAAGGTGTTGAAAGACTTGAATCAATTAGGGAATCTAAGATTTTCAAAAGTTTTTCTTTCTGTCCAGGTATTTTACATAATTATAAAACAGGCACTGGAATTTTAGCATTAACCAACCAATTACCCAAATCAAAGCCTAAATCAGTTGACTTATTAGCATCATTTGGAATTATTACCATAGGAGTATTATGTGTGGAAGGTCCTTCATTTGCTTTCCTCTAGTAGGTCACACCCTTGAACTTTTGCATGTTGTTAACTTGTTCTTTTGAAGGTTTTTCACCGAAACACTTAGTCATATTATCAATTTTTTGACTATGTTGTTTCATCTCTCTCCAAATTTCTATGGAAATACTATGCATATCACCAACATTGTTTATATAGTCAGGATAGCTTGATGACGCTCTGGGACCACAACCTTCAGGAAAACCATGTTCTTGAACATAGCAAGCATAATGGCAGGTAGATTCCTCATGAAATTCTTCACAATTTCTACAAAAAGGCATATAAGTTTCAACCATGTTAGCATCCTCTAGCTGATGAGGAGGCCTCTGATCATGGTTGGGTGCTTCTCTTTGCCAATTTACTTTTGGAGGGAAAGTTCTAGGGGCAGGCTGTGACTGCGCTCTTTCCATACTAATGACCTTGTTCTGCATCTCTTTCATCTAAGCTAGATGTTTATCTTCCATTCTTTCAAGTCTTTCCTTCATTTCCATCATCTGCTTTTTATAAGAATCCTCTTCTTTTTGCTCAGTTGATTTTAAAGGGGTTGAGGACCTAGAATAATCAGGAAGGTTAGACTCACCTAAAGACTGCATGTTTCTATCTATCTTGACTACTAATTCCTATGCTTGAAGAAGATTAGTGGGTTCCTTATCTTTGATATGATACTGCATCTTCCCCCTAAGTGCTTCAATGAAATAAACCAAGATAGATGGTGCGGGTGGTTTATAATTGGCAGGAATGGCATTGGATAGTTCCATGAATCTTTGGTTGAACTCATCCATGGTCTCATTTTCCTTCTTCTTTATATTTGTTAAAGAATCCAATTGATGCCTAGGTTCCTTCTTTTCACCAAATTTGATAGTGAAGGCAGTTTTGAAAGCTTGAAGTGTAGCAAAGAAGTTATCTGGTAAATTGTTGTACCAGTCACCAGCTCTTCCATCCAAGGAAAGAGCGAAGCGTTTCATGTAAACATCATCATGATGATGTGCAGGATCACTGATGAAGGCATTAACACATCTGGAGAAACTTCTGAGATGCTTAGCGAAAGTGGTGGCATCAGTGCTAGTGAACATAGGGAGCTTCTCTACATCTTTGTTTGGAAGATGACGGGGTTGACCTGCTATCTGAGAGAAGTCGAGTTGAGTAAAATACTCACCCATTATGTCAAAAAAACAATTTTGATTATTATTTTCTTGAAATAAAGTCTGGATGTCTAAAACAGACTCAGATCCAAGATTCTCAAGGATCCTATGAGAAACTAACTTATTCAATCTCCTCCTATAAACCTGTTGAGGCTTAGGGATGAAATTGAGTAAGCCTTCAGAGTTTATTCTAGTAGAATACCTTGGTAAGTTATTTGACAATGAAGTCGCCAGATGGATTCAAGTCTATTTCAGAGAGTTCATTGGACTAAAAATCTATAGAAAAGGTAGAAAACTAAGAAAAAACTAAGGTTAAAATTCGTTCAGGAAAAAAATGATTTGTCCCCGGCAACAGCGCCAGAGATGTCGTCTGTCGAATGCACACAGTTAGCAGAAATCTTTTGGACTACTGTTTCGCAAGCGAATAAGGTGTGGCCTTGGGGCTTGTTGTCCGTCGATTCCACACCAGTAGCAGAAATCTTATGAAAGCTATCTCCTCACTTGAGAAAGTGGAAGAGGTGTGACCTTGAGGGCAAGCACAGAGCTAGGTACTGTCACCTACTCCTAGCTCCTTCGTTTAGGCTAACTCCTAACAAAGCCAATGGGGGTAGTCCCTGACAAAGAGTTTTCTATGGCTCAATGTTTAAGTTAAGTTTAGATGTTTTCAGATGCGAATGGGTGTTATTTAGGAGTTATTGTGTTTTTAGGTAATTAATGTGATGAATGTGACACGTAAATCAGAGCAATCCACGTTGCTAGCAAGAGACTGAAAGATAAGCAAATATTCCAGACTTGTAACTTAAGCATCCAGATATAATCAGCAAAAATAGACCATAGACAATTGATCAAGATAGAAGATTACTCAATTATAACGAAGGACCAGTGCCTTATGGAGTCAAATAAATGCGTGAAATAAAGTCTAAGAATTAAGCTAGTGAATATTAGGTTTTGCAAGTGCTCTTGGTAGATTTTAATGATTTTTAAAAAATGCTCTTGATTAGGGTGTCAACGAAGGTTTGTCAAATCCGAAAGACTCTTCTAAGTTTCCTCCGTTTAAGACATGTCGGGCCCGCCCAGTATCCCAGGCTGATATTGTCAAGTGACCAACTAGCCGGGAATCTAAGACAGCAGAAGGTTCCGGTGCCTCTAATAGGAAGTACTTTGGAAGGATCCCTACAACGCCGGTGCGTTGGTTACAGGTGTTTAAGGGTTATTAAATTACTCTTGTAGGGTTTAAAGATCCAGTACCGTTTCTGGGTATTCCAATCTAGGATCGGTCAGAGCATACTCCGGCAAGGAGGGAAGGGAGTTAATTAATTAAAGGGGTATGTGTGTTGAAGATTTTATTAAAACAATTAATTAGACTCTCCGACAGAGAGCGCTCTTGACCCCGTCTTATGACAGTGGTTCAAGAGACTTGGCTAATCTATATGAAGCTAATGCAGGGATTGTGCAAACCTAGGATGCTCTCCGATAGAGAGTGCTCTTGACTTGTGTTTTTGCAAATTCAAGAGTCTTAAATAATTAATTGATTAAACAAGTACAACATTTAAAATGAAAGTGGTTTATTATACTCTCCAACAGAGATCACTCTTGATCCACCTTATGGTGAGATTCAAGAGATTTTGGTTCCTTTTATGATTTGACAATGATATAACAAGATACCAAAAAGCAAGGATGAATCTAGCAATTAGTAAGAATGAAACTAAGTCTAATCAAAGAACTAAACTAATTGCTTAAGGAAAACTATACTAAGTAAATCATGAAAATGAACACAAGACACACTTCCCCAAAATAGGGGAAGTAGAAAAGGAAGGAGACTTGCTCCCACTCAGCCCTTTTTATTAATCTTTTACAATGATGATGTGTTCCCTGCTTCTTGGAAGAACGGGGAAAGAAGGGGATGAAAGAAGAGGGATAGTAGTCTTTTTGTTCTTTTTGCACTCCTTGCTTGTTTGTGGCCTTTGGGCTCTCCTTCACCTGTCTGCAATCTAAGAGCTCTAGACACACACTTGTTATGATATTAGTTGATCAAAAATAACTTGAAATTTAATCTACAAACTAGCTAAAAACGCTTACCCAAACTCACCGAAACGAAGGAAGAAAAGAGCCAAGAAAAAGGCAAGGCAAGAGGGGTGGAAGAAGGGTGAAAAGAGGGCAAAATGCAAGTCAAAGAAGGTTGGAAACTAAGTGAGAAATAGGGCTGCAAATCAAAGAAAGAGGGCTGCAAATGAGGGTAAAAAAGGCTGAAAGTACAGCACGAAAGATGGTTGAAGAAGAGGATGGAAAGGGGCTGCAAAAAGTGGAAACGAAGAGGCAAAACAGGGCTGTCCAAAAGGGTGAAAATGGGAAAAAGTGGACAGCAAACTAAAGGAAGGAATGACTGCAAATAAAAGGCCTAAAAGGCTGAAAATAAAGCATAAGGCAGCCAACCGGGGCAAAGGCTAAGTGAATGAATGTTCACTTTAGCCCAAACGTGCCCTAATCCCAAGAAAATAAAGATTTTTTAATTTGAAAGATGAATAAAAGTAAGGAGAGAATTGTCAAACCTGTGGATCTTTTTAAAGCATTTGGATCTCGTGAAGCATGCAATTACCGAAAAAGTGTAGTTGACTCCAAGAGAAGAAGATGCAACTGAGCTCGAACTTCTGCTTGGTTGGATGGAAGGATCTGCAAAATAACACTCATAGACTTGCCAAACAAAGGATTAGATCATGTATTGTTCACAAATTAAAATAAAGAAGAGAATGAACTATAACTGAATAAAACAATGCTCTTTTTTAAATTCTAAAAGCAAATCAATAAACAGCTAACTTGCAAACCGCAAATACCTATTCTTATGTGCTTACAGAAGCCTTCTAAAGCATAACATCATAATCTCAAATAGACAAGAAAGAAAAGCATTAAAACAACATCACCTCATCCATCAAGTGCAATCATCCAAAGAATCACACCACATGAGCCTCCAAAGCCTTAATTTTATTCCAATGGTTGCATAGAAGCAACAAGCAATTACAAAAGTTTCACCAGAATTTCTCTACACAAAAATCCATCCGAATAGAGCTAAAGGAGCCTCTATTTGTACAATGAGAGAGTGCTAAAACCCTAAAACTAGATCTCAAAACCTAACTAGCCTGGCCACCAAACAGAGATGTCAGACCTAAATCGGAGAACCAAGAGTGAGGGGAGGCCTCCACCTAGGCAAGGCGCCCCCACTCCAACCTTCAGCACTGAAATCAACCCTCAGATGAAGCCACACGTGTGGAAGACGCAACCCAGCTGAGGAGGGGCGTGAATGGTAGCAGGAGACTTCCTGTTGCATAGGAAAGCCAACTGCTAGGTATGGAAACCTACTTTGTCAGGTCTGGACGAGCCATTTCCTAGTGGTCATCAGTGTAAGCCTGAGTTTAGCCTCGATCAAAACATCGGACGAATGAGAGCTCACCACATCACCCACACGTGAGCCTGACTGAAGGGGGGCGCAACTACTAGGTTAGGAAGCTCTTTAGGTCATTAAATGCTGATTGAACCTACTTTCCGTTAATTCCAATTCTCATTAATGCCCTGTGAGATGTCATTTGGCCTTTTATTTTGCTGAATTTGGATTAATTTGGAGAGTTTTAATTTTCTCCAAAATAACCATTTTTAATTAAAATTTATTTTTTCCTCAAAACTGACTTTTTTGAGAAAAAGGCATTATGTGTCCGATTGTTGATCTGAAAGTTAGTTCTGACTGGCTGGCTGATCAAGAATGATTTTTGACTTAAGGTTAGAGCCTTCAATCAGTGAATTCGGAGTCCGGATGACTGATTTATTACAAACGAGTTTTTTCCATTTAATTAATGGAAAAATTAACCCAAAAAACTTAGAAAAAGTAATTAAAAATTTAAAAATTTAAAAAAATATTTTTTCCCCGTTCGAAAAAGATTTTTTCGAAATTTTTTTATATGTCCAGATGACTTAGGACATGACCATGATCTATCTAAATCATTCCTAGTAGGTTTATAACACTCAGTTGGGCTCTAATAACCCCCCAAGGCCCAAAATTCAACATCGGGCATTCCAGCTTTGGAGTAAGCGGGAGAAAACCTCGTCAATTATACTCGACTGAAGGCAAAGCATAATTGTCAAGGGCAAAAAACTCCCTGGAATACCTTATTTGAGATTCTACGTCTCAGGAGACCGAACCACTTAAAAATACCCTATTAGCACATTTTATTACAAACCCCGCGGGGCCATGGTCAAAATTATTCAAATAAAAAAGTGGCTAGCCCATATTGGCTAGACAAGCAAACGGATCAACTAGTACACTGGAATCAGACTTTAAACAAGTCTGTCAATCGGCGGCTCCCCAGGTAACCCAAATATGGTACAAAAAAGTTGGTAACAGGGCCAAGCAAAGAGCCAGGTGCCGTTACCTGATCCCACCTCCTCCGTTTAAGATAACTCCTAACGAAGCCAAGGGGGATGGTCCCTATTAGAAAAAAATCTATGGTTTTTAGTCTACGAAAGAAAAGACTAAATCTAGGAGTCAATATGAAATGGATGAAATTACAGATTATCAATTACTGCAAACAAGATTTAAGCTTAGCAACACTTTAACTCAAATTAGATACACAATATTCGTGACACATTGCGTGATTCACTTATGCAAAAAGAACAAAATAGACCAGTGCCAAAATGAAAAGAGTGCTTGCAAATGTGGGTTGCTAGTGTAGTCTTAGTGAAAGTATTGCAGTGTCTCGGTTGGTAAATTTTAGATTATTAAATGAATAATTAAGTGCATGGGTTAATTGTGGGTTTGGCCCAACAAGTCAAATCCCTTCAAACTAAGTGCTAAAGCGGTAATACCAAGTGTCCAATGGGGCGAGGATAAACCTACTTGGAGTAGCCCCCAGACTCTATAGTTGCTTAACCTTTGCAACCTCCCGAGTTCTCGAGAAAATGACTTGTGTGGATTTTCCTATTAAATCTAGTAGCTTGTATCCCTTTCTGATATAGTCAACTGATCAGACAAGCTGCAATAGTGTAGAGCATACGGG
This sequence comes from Pseudotsuga menziesii, assembly GCA_001517045.1. NCBI lineage: Eukaryota > Viridiplantae > Streptophyta > Pinopsida > Pinales > Pinaceae > Pseudotsuga > Pseudotsuga menziesii. The sequence continues at coordinate 33,415 of LPNX010708840.1, forward strand.
GAAGGAGTCTTGGTTTATTTTATTAGAGACGTAACAATGAGTTGTTTAGATGACGACCAAAGAGTCTCTTTCACCTTTCGGGTACTCGGGAAAACAATGGTTGGATTGATTAAATAAACAAATCAATCGAAAAAAATAAAACTAACAGTAAACTCTCCGACAGAAAGCACTCTTGATCCACCTTTCGGTGAGATTCAAGAGATTTTGGATTCCTTTTATTACTTAACAAATGATAAACAAAACTAATCTAAAAAATTAAACCTCTCCGATAGAGAGTGCTCTTGATCCACTTTTTCAGTGAGATTCAAGAGGCTTTGGTTCTTTTTACCTTTTGCAATTTATATAAATCAAAGAATGCGAAAGTAAAACTAAACTAAACAACGTTTTTCTTTTCTTTTTATGAAAGCAAAAACAAACTAAACTACTCTAAACAATTATTATGCATGCAAAACTAAAACAGAAAAAGAAAGCAAAAGAGGCAATATAGGCTTCCCCAACTGGGGGAAGAGGGGTGTGAGGGCTTTTGTCCCACTTGCTTTTTATTAAACCTTTTACAATGCTTTGAAATAAATAGTACCCTTTGATACCTTAAAAATAGGGTCAAAAAAGGCCCTAAAGTGTCGGTATAGCAAGGGAATGAAGAAGGGGGAAGGCAAAATCGAATATGGATACTCCGGGTGGCTTGAAACTCAAAATTTCGGCAGCATATTCTTCTCCTTTTTCGTATACCTGCTAAAAACCAGCAAGCTTTCAATAGCAAATTAGTGGGTTAGATGCAAAAAAACTAATAATCTACACCTTCAACACTTGGAAAAGATTTTGCAAAATTTTACCTCAAAATGATAAAGCAAATGGAAACTAGATCTAAGCCTTAAGATGTAAAATTCCATCCTTTTTTTAGATCTTAAATGAATCAAGTAAAATGATAAATGATAAATCTTTAATGATCAATTTTTAACTTGCAAACAAAAACAAAACAATTTAAAAGAAAAGAGATTTAGATGGAGTGTTTTTGTCCTTTCTTTGTTCAGAAGGAAGAGGAAGAGCTCAAGTTTCAAGCTTTGAACAAGGTTGAGGAGGAGGGTGCCTGCATGGTAAACAAGTTAGATCCAAAGTGAAGCGATGAAGAGGACAAGATGTAACCGAGCTCCATTCTTACTCCACCATCGATGATCTGCAAAGCTACACAAGAAACCTTCATGCAAAGATCAGATCTAGTATGGAAATTACATAAAATCAAAAACATACAAGTATTACCGACTACAAAGTATAACTCTTGAATCTTAAATGATTACACATAAATAAGCAAATTGAGATCCAAATGCCTATTCTATGGATTGGAATACAAACTTCTAAGCTAGATATTCAAAATTGCATGAGCCACAAACATAACTAAATAGATATCACCTCGGTTAAAAACCAACTTTCACCATGAAAGAGTATTACACCAGCAGATTTGTCCTCCAAAGACTCAACTTTATTCCATCAAAAGATAAACAATTACAACTCATATGAGCAAAGGTCCCTTGCTTCCGTCTAGAATGAGGAAGAAGGCCTCATATTAATACCAAAACCAAGCCCCATGGGGGAATTTATGAATTAAGGATCAAGTCGGAGTTAAGTGTGCATGAACTGAGTTTGAAATGAGCTGAAGTGAAGAGGAATTGACCCTCTCCACCCAACATGTGCCAACACATCACCAAACTCATCAATCCATATCAGCGTCTCCTTCTTCCCTCACGCGTGAGCTTCATAAGGTAGGTGAGGAGATGTGGTGATATCACAAGTTCCACGATTCTCTACCCAAATATTAAACCAAGGAAACAAATATACAAGTGGGAGGGGTCCACCCCCCTTTACCCACTCGCTACCATTAAGAGACTAGCGTGAGTCTCACGTAAACCTCCATTCTTTCCATGTTGACGTCAACCCTTTACCAATTCATTCTCATGCATTTTATATGCCATGGTTTGACTTTATAATTTAAATTAAATGTAGAGGGGTCCACACATCCCACTCATCACATCCCCTTCACCATATGTGATCTTTCCTCACGTCACCATTCCTTTGAAGTAATTTGTGGCTTCAAATTTACCCAAAGTTTGGATACCATGTAACTTGAAGAGGGTCGTAAGTCAATATGGCCCACATGCCATGTCACCCTCCACTAATAAAATATTCAATTTTGACTTTGAATTTGACTTTTTAAAAATTTGACATTAGTCTATTTTATCCAAATTTAGCATTTAAATGCTATTCTAAAGCTCTGTTAGCCAAATGATGCTTTCTGGGATGCTTCAACTAGCTGAAACATAGTGAAAGTGGCCCCTACAATAGAGATGCTGCTCCGGGCTTGAAAATGAGCCCAACCATGCCAGAAAGGGACTCTAGATCATACTTTTTTTACATTTTTAATTTTTCTATATAAACCATTAAAAATGGCTTAAAAACGAAAAAAAAATATTTTTTCTCGGAATCAAACAAAACTCTAGGGGGACCCAGTACATGTTCATACAACTCAATCAGAATGCCTAGCATGTTGAAAAACACTGACACGAAGGCTCTAATAACCTCCCAAGGCCAAAACACCAAGACAACTACCCTAGCTTTGGAGGTGTGAATGAAAAACTCATAAATTATTAGTTGTTTATTCAACTACCAACATTAAACAAGGGAAAAACACTCTGGGCTAGTCGGCTTGATGCTTAAGTCCGGGAAGCCAAGATTTTTATAAAAAATTAAATGCTAGGACATTTTTTACAATTTCCCCAAGGGGGTATGAACATATATTTACAAAAAATAAAAAAGTTTAGCAAAAAACTGGCTAACTGTGGAACACACTGAACTTCTGAACTCTGGAGATGAGAATTCATCATGCTCAATCACTGGCGGATCAATAGGAAGCTCAACTATTGTACAAAATAGTTGGTAACACCTGTGAGTCTACAGGATGCCTATGTGTTTCGACAGTTGAGGAACGAATGCATCTGATTGAAGCTACAGGATGCATATGTGTTTCAGCAGTTGAGGAACGACTGCATCAGATTGGAGCTACAGGATTCCTGTGTGTTTTGACAATTGAGGAACGACTACATTAGATTGGTGTCAAAGCACAACGATGGGTCAGAGGGGTGTCCATCTGAACTGGGGAAGAAGAGGCAGGAGAAATGCCAGACTGAGAGTAATCCCTAATGAGGAACTACTCCAAAGATTAGAGGCCATCAAGTTGAGATTTCCCTATGAAGAATCCAAGGAGGAACTGGATGTTCTATGAGGTCGGGTCAAAGTTGTAGACCCCATGGAGAGGATTATTGAGGCAATAACCAAACAAGGAACCAAGGCTAAAGTCGAGGTCTTGGATTTCAAAGGCGAATTGAATCCATAATTATTCATGGATTGGATTCAAGAATTGGAAAAGTATTTTGATATAGAAGGGATCGAGGAGACTGATCCACGAAGGACTAAAATAGCATCATCTAACATGGAGTCGCATGTTACTCTATGGTGGGAGAATCTCTAGAACCTTAGAAAGAGACAAGGGAAGGAGAAGATCAAGTTGTGGCCGAAGATGTTGAAGCTTCTGAAAGTTAAGTTTATGCCCTCCGACTATCAACAGAGACTTTTCAGAGACTACCAAAATTTAAGGCAAAAGGACTTATCCATATCTACATTTACGAAGGAATTTTTGAAGTTACAGATTAGAACTAATTTACAAGAAGATGATGAACATGCAACGGCTAGGTATGTCAATGCTTTTAGGTTTCAGCTCCAAGATGAATTATCCCTGATCAAGGTGAGCTATGTGGACAAGGCATATCAGTTAGCATTAAAGGCTGAAGAAAAATTGAATAGGCGGAGCAAGGCAACAATCGAGCGAGGGGTTAGTAATATGAATAAGGGTAGAGGAAGTTCTTCTAAACCGACAAGCAAAGCAGAATCCAGTAGTCAGCTGAAGCCTGACTCCCAAGGTAGAGAGACCCCTTGGAATAGGGGAAGGGGGTGGAATTTTGTTGGGGGTTAGAGGCCCTTGAAGTGTTTTATATGCAGCAAGCCCCATAAGGCAATGGATTGTCCACAAAACCCAAAAAGGGTGATGATGGCTCAAGAATAAGAGGGAGCAGAACTTCTGTCAGAAGAAGTTGAGGCATAGAGAGGTGAAAATCTCATGTTAAGGAGGACCTTGATATCTGGTAACAAATTCACCCCTGAAGAGGATTGGAGGAGGAAAAGCATGTTTCGTACCAAGTGTAAGTGCAGGGACAAGGTCTGCAAGGTAATTGTAGATGGAGGATCCACTGACAATCTAGTAAGTACAAAAATGGTGCAAAAATTACAACTTACAAGCATTCCTAAACCTCATCCTTATAGTGTTTCTTGGCTAAAAAAAGATCATAGTGTGCTGGTAAACCAAACTTGTCTAGTCAACTTTAAAATTGGTCCGTATGAAGACAAAGTGTGGTGTGATGTGGTTCCAATGGATGCATGCCATGTACTCTTAGGTAGACCTTGGCAATATGATCGAGATGTAATTCACCATGGTAAGGAGAACACATATGAGTTTTGTCACGGGAATAGACACCATATCTTGAAGCTATTCAAGGAGGAAGGACCAACTGAATCAACAACCCTGTCCTTGAGTACCATGGGATGGAAGAGGTTTTTCAAGGAGTTTAGGAGTGGTGTTTGCTATCTATTATACCCCATAGAATAGAAGTCATTGCAGCAGCAGACGGTCCCCTTAGAGGTGCAGAAATTACTTCAGCAATACCCTGATTTGACACCAACAAATCTACCAGCAGATCTACCACCCACAAGAGGTATTACACATCAAATTGGTCTATTTTCAGGCGCCAAGCTTCCAAACCAAGCAGCTTACAGGATGACTCCATTCGAAGATGAGGAGATGAGGAGGCAGATACAGAATTAGTAGAAAAAGGGTTCATACGAGAAAGCATGAGTCCCTATGCTACTCCCTCCTTACTTTATCTCAAGACGGGAGGGAAGACATGGAGATTATGCATGGATTCTAGAGCTATTAACAAGATTACTGTGAAGTACTGATACCCACTACCAAGAATGGATGACTTGCTAGATTGTTTGTCCAGTGCCAAAGTTTTCTCCAAAATTGACCTCCGAAGTGGATGCCACCAAATCAGAATTAGGTAGGGAGAAGAGTGGAAGACTTCTTTCAAAACAAAAGATGGCTTATTCAAATGGGTGGTGATGCCATTCGGTCTATCCAATGCCCCGACTACCTTCATCCGAACTATGAACCAGGTATTTAGATCACACATTGGGAAATTTATAATAATCTATTTTGATGATATTCTAGTTTTTAGTAAGACTATGGAGGAACATGTAGAGTATTTGAAGGTAATACTTCACATCCTTCAAACTGAGAGGTTATTTATCAACCCTGAGAAGAGTGAGTTCTGCAAGGATAATTTAATATTTTTGGGTAGTGTAATTTCAGCAAATGGGTTGAGCATGGATCTTGAAAAGGTCAAGGCCATCCTTGAGTGGCCAATCCCCCAAAATATTATTGAGGTGAAGAGTTTTCATGGGTTAGTAAACTTTTATAAGAGGTTCTTTAGAAATTTCAATGGTATAAGCACTCCTTTGATTGAGTGCACCAGAGGAAAAATATTTAATTGGACCAAGGCAGCTACAGTAAAATTTGAACAGCTCAAGAAAAGAGTTACTGAGGCTCATATTCTCACCCTACCAGACTTTGACAAACTTTTTACAGTAGAATGTGATGCTTATGGGGTTTCCATTGGAGGGGTTTTAAGCCGAGAAGGACAACCTATAGCTTTTTTCAGTGAGAAACTAAATGAATCTAAACAGAAGTATAGCACTTACAATAAAGAGTTCTATGTAGCAGTTGAAGCCTTGAAATACTGGAGACATTACCTTCTGCATAGAGAGTTCATTCTGATGACTGATAGCCAAGCACTGAAATACATCAATTCCCAGAATAAGTTGTCCCACAAACATGCCAAATGGGCGTCTTTCTTGCAAGCCTACACTTTTGTTGTGCAACATAGGAGTGGTAAAACTAATGTGGTGGCAGATGCTTTGAGTAGGAGGCGACATCTACTGGTAGTAATGAGTAATGTGCTGATTGGGTTTGAAGAAATGAAAACAGAATACTCGAGTGATCCCTATTTTGACCAAATTATTGCAATTTTGAGTGGGAAAGACCAAGCTGATTCACATTCAATTAAGGAGTTCTGTTTGTTAGACTTATTTTTGTTTAAAGGTTCCCAACTGTGCATTCCTTTTAGATCCCGACGAGAAAAACTTGTGAGAGAAATGCACTCGAATGGGTTGGTTGGACACTTTGGAAGGGATAAAACCTTCGAACTAGTAAACGAAAAATTCTTTTGGCCTAGTATTAGGAGGGACGTGAATAGATTTGTTGTTGCTTGTAGAGTTTGCCAAACAACAAAAGGAGGACAGCAAAATACAGGCCTGTACATGCCCCTACCTGTCCCGAAGGAACCATGGACTGATATTTCCATGGATTTTGTTTTGGGACTGCCACGTACCCAAAGGGGTCGTGACTCAGTGTTTGTAGTGGTGGACAGGTTTGCCAAGATGGCCCATTTCTTACCATGTAAAAAGACAAATGATGCTAGTCAAATAGCACAATTGTTTTTTAAGGAAATTGTTCGTTTACACGGTCTTCCAAAAACTATAACGAGTAATTGAGAAACCAAATTCTTAGGCCACTTTTGGAGAGTATTATGGAGAAAATTGGACAACAGATTGCAATTCAGCTCTACCTACCATCCCCAGACTGATGGTCAAACCGAGGTCGTCAATAGGAGCTTGGGAAATTTACTACGATGTTTAGTAGGTGACAAACCTTACCAGTGGGAGCTGGTCATACCACAAGCAGAATTTGCCTACAATTCAAGCATTAACCAATCAACGAGCAAATTTGCATTTCAAATTGTCTATGGAGCCAATACCAAAGGGGTTGTTGACCTAGTGGACTTGCCTACAAATCCCTATCCCAGCAGGGATGCTACATATGTTGTGGAAAATATTCAAGGAATACATCAACAAGTCCCACAGAAGTTGCAGCCAATGACTGATCAATACAAGGAAGATACTGACCGACATAGGAGAAAAAATGTCATTTAGGAAGGAGAAATGGTCATGGTACATTTGAGCAAGAAAAGATACCCCAAGGGAACCTACAACAAACTGAAACCCAGAAAATTTGGTCCTTGTAAAATTAAGAGAAGAATAAATGACAACGCCTACCTAATGGATCTACCAGAAGAATTAGACATCAGTGCTTTTTTCAACGTGGCTGATCTTTATTCGCTGCCGACTGAGTCAAACAAAGAGGCCACTAAAGACCAGTCAATTAATGATCAGCATGAAAGAGGGGGGCACTGGACCAAACTTTTACCCAAGAAAAAGAGAGAAAAAGTTGAATGTGTGTTAGACACGAAACTAGCCGCAACATGCTCCAAGGCTTATAAGTTATACCTAGTTAAGTGGGAAGGACTGTCGAATTGCTACAACTCTTAGATCATAGAAGCAGAGTTACTTAAACACAACCGAGAGGTTACATCAGGTGACTTGGAACTAGGAGTATCTGAAATTTTAAAAGAAGAGGAGGATGATGCGGAGCATAGGATTCAAAAACATAATGGCTGTTTTGATCCGTGACTGGCGGGGAGCACTCCGAGTTCAAGTAGGCACGACTGAAACATGACTGCATCTTTTCTGGATCTGGCTTTAGGCAGAAATCTCCAGAATAAAAAGGTTGGGCCTGAGTGAATGAGTGAGGGGAGTTTTTCTTTGGTTTTCGGGAGATTTGATTTCAGTGTTTTATGCATTTTAATGGCTGCGGGTTGCAACTATAGTTCGTGAATGTGAATTGGGACTTGCGTGTCCTATATTGGGGTCTGAGCGCATTTGCTTTGTTCTATTAGTTTGAGTATTTTAATCAAATGAAATGGTCTGTGTATTATTGAGTGGAATCTTTTCCTTTATATTGTGTATTATTGAGTTGGATCTATTCCTTGATGTATATACTATAAACTTGGTTGTTTTCCGTTTTAAAGTGTTCCTGTGAAGCTACAGGATGCATGTGTGTTTCGACAGTTGAGGAACCACTGCATCAGATTGAAGCTACAGGATTCCTGTGTGTTTTGCTAGTTGAGGAACGACTGCATCAGATTGAAGCTACAGGATTCCTGTGTGTTTCGGTAGTTGAGGAATGACTGCATCAGGTAGTTGAGCATATTCTGTGTGGGTTAGCCAACATGGGATTTTATGCATCCATGGATTGGGTCAACAAGTATATGATGGATATGGAGTCACAAACGGATGCAAATTCATCTTACATCAATAGAGTGTTGGATGTAGTAGTGCATATAGGATACCGAATGGCCCAAGAGGTTATAGTTGTATGCTACAATATACAGGAGGGTACATGGACACACGGTGGTGATGTATAGTGGAGCTTCTGGGTGTTTCCTTTAGGGAGACCTCCTTATAGAGTCATTGAACAATAATTATGTCTGAAAATCTCTTTTTTGGATATGAAAATGCTTCTCTTTAGCACTTCTATGCAGAACAAGAGCTAATCTCTATTGCCAACAAGAGGCTTTAATACAGTGACCTGTCCTACACACGTCAATGCCCTCATCCACTAATCAACAAGTGGCTATCCTCACACTACAACGCTCCCTTCGCAGAGTCTCGATGGTGGCTCATCTACTCATCAACAAGTGGCTTTCCTTCACATGACAACACCACCTTCACAAAATTTCGACAATGGCTAGTCCACTTATCAACAAGCGGCTGCACCCACACAGCAGTTGCCTCATATGATATGACTCCTTCAATTCATGTTCTCTCCTTATGCACTAGACATGCTATGATGTCATGTATTCATTCCTACAGGTAGTTGCATCCTCGCATGCACCAAACTTCTCTTCTTTTTCATTAATACACAACCTTTTGCTTTATCTCAAATATGCAACGAAACAATTTTCCTTCAAATTTGGTGGCATCATACCTTTATTCTTCAATCTTGGCGAGGCACAGAATTACTCAACTTTCTTCACAATTTGCAACTATAGCAATTTCAAATTGCGGCTCAATTTAAGAGGGCGATTTAATCCTTTGATACAAACAACGATTGTTATGGCACCTCTTCTATGCTAACATGGGTTTTGGGCCTTACACTAAAAATTGTGGCTCATTCAAATTGTTGTGGTAATTAGATCAAAGAATGGTGGGTCTCCTTTTGTTTTATAATATTTATTGCTTCATTTGTAAGGCGGATGTGACTAATGTGTTGGTGACTCTTCTTTCACCAGTATAATGGCCGTTGTATGCCTTCTATGTACTTCTTTGGCAACAGTTCACTTATCTAGCTGCAGCTCGATTAGTCCTTGATAGTGGTAGATATTGCTTTTCCTTGGAAACTATTGCACTCATGAGAAGACATGTTTCCTTTTACTGATTCCTCCTTTGATGTTTTATCGTAGTTAAAACATGCATTATTTTCCAAGATTGGCACTTGACTTGACAGTTCGACTCTGTATGGAAGGTTTGATAAAACAGCATTTAAAATAATCTTTCTTCCTTTTATGGCTTCTCTCCTGCTCTTACAAGTTAGTTTTTTAAACAGTCAAGAGACTTGCAAACATGATAAGTAACAGACTTAAAGACTCATAATAAACAATTGATACAGTGAGATTGATCTCCTTATATGTCATCAATGAAGTAGTTCTTCTATTGTTACACTTTATTAGCTAAGCCTTATATTTTAACTTGCAGATGTACAATTTGTTACTCTCTAAGAGAGAAAGAGAGAGAACTTTTACATGTATGAAAGGGATGCAGTCTTTTGAGAAGGAAGTTTTCCTGATAAGTTGTTATTTCCAAGCAACCTGCAATCATTGTAAGTTATGTTTCAGGTGATTGTACTTGTTACCTGATTTTCAGAACAAAAAACTTTAAACAAGTTGATAGTTTTTTCAAAGAAAAAACATTAAATGCGTGTATTTGATGCAATAAATATAGTTTTTCCAGCATTCCACTTACAAGAATGTAAGAAATCTCAAATTTTGGAGTTCATCTGGAATTGCTCCTGTAATATTATTGAAGCTCAAGTCCCTAACACAGTATTATATTCAAGTAAGTAAGCATGCAAGAATAAGACTATTAATCAAAGTCCTTAAATAGTGGACTATATTTTACAAACTAGATTATAATATTTATCAAAATTCAAACTCGTGGCCACATATGCTCCAGATATGAAGTAACACTCCATTATCTAGGAGCACCATGCACTCAATTCATGTAATGCTATACATATTCAGTGAAATAAAATTAAATACTGTATGTGTGAGAAGTAAAAATTTAAAAGTGATATATAGAAAACATTAAGCGGCAGTGCATTCCTGTAATATGCACATCATATAGCTTCCTCTTGCAAAACACAAACTAAGCAGAAGAATGATGCTTAAGCAGATATAGCATCAGTATCCAATGTCCAGTTAGAAGCATGTTCAAGCTGGGTTCAGAAAAGAAAATTAGAGCCCAAGTAACGCATAAATTTTAGAAGGGTGATTCAAAATAAGTTTATTTTTAGATTATGTTTAGAGTCTAGACATTAGAATTATACTTTAGATTAACGTGATTTCATAATCATAAAATTTGGATCAGCCGTAAACAATGGACCATGATGCACTGAACATTAACTAACAATGTCATAGAAAAATATGATATATTATTTTTTTATTTTGTATAAACTTTAACAAGCAACACATAAAGATATCGAAAAAACACTTGTTCTAAAATAGATATGTTATCACATATATAGTAGCTAGGCTACCATATTCTATTTTTCAGATTCAGTACATTTTTTCAGCCAGATCTCCTATATATGAGATGCTGAGATGAGCAGTTTTGATGGATCATTATGTTATCAGTGAACCATAGTATTCTCCCATGACAGTACTGAGCCACAGGACACTCATATTTCAGGACTTATGTAGTCATTTAGTCATTTGCAGAGCAGTTAGTGATGCCTAGATTTGTATCAGTGTTTCTCATTGGACAAATGATGGTTTAGATGGATTTTTTGCATGGTTATGACTCAGCATTTATTATATTGTGTTATGGTTATCATTGCTCTTATACTCATCTTTGTGACATATAATAGCATTTAGTGTCATGATTTGACGATCATAAATATATGGACTTGGATGTATTTGTATTATGTATTGATGTCCCTACTTAGACTTGAAAGTTCCTGATCTATACTCATTGGTTTTACCCAATGTTACAAATATCGGCGCGGCGCGGAAATCGGCAGGTTCCAGGAAACATCGTCTCGGGATATCTCGGCAAAAATCGGCAAACTTAAAAAACACAAAAATATTCCTTTTTTTGCAATTTTTTAAACATCTAAAGCAACAATAACATCAAATAAACACATTGCCACATGAATATGGAAAGAAAACTGATATATAAGATATATAAGATGTCTAGAGATACATCACACATCAAAATGGATCATGTCCTAGTCCTACTCCTGAATAGTGAATACTGAATGTCTGAATCATCAAAAATATAAGTTATAACTTATAACAAATGTATCTCACGATCATCATCATGACTCATGAGTCATCTACAGTGAAATAAAGTAAATAAACTATGGATTCCCTCTACCCCTTTTACGGGAAAAGGTAATCACTGTGGAAATAGCCCTTGCCCTTCCTCTAGGACTAGGTGCCCTCGAGGCTTGTCGGCCTCGTACTGGTATCTGACGTCCTCTAAAAGAACTAGAAGACTCTGCAAAAGGATCATGATGTCCTCTAGAACCTGAAGGTGGCTGAAACTGGTGTCCTGAAGAAGAAGGAGCAGCTCGAGGAGGTAGTCCTACAACTACTCCTCCACTAGTAGCAGTGCTACTATCGGGTCTATCTCCCTCTAACCCTGCCTGTGGCTCTGGATCTAACTGTGG
>LPNX010708840.1:47501-57858 GCA_001517045.1 Pseudotsuga menziesii
CTTTTCAGGGCCACAATGAGAGACATATACTCCATATCAGACTTCTCTCGAAGCTCAAAGAACACATTCATATAATTTAAGACTGTATATTTATTTTTAATATAAATTAGGCATATTATAGGCATATTTTTATTTTTTAAATAAATTTATTTTTACATAAATGCTGGGGCACAATTTCCAGCCATGTTCTTCAGAATTAAATGCTGATTTTGGTGAAGATTTGAGGCAGCAAAGGGCTGTTGTTTCTGCAGGTTTTGGGCAGAATTGCAACGCCCTCTCCTAGGTTATATTTTGAGCACTCCTTGCAGAGATATTTTCAGCCATGTAATTCTCTTATTCATGTTAATATATATCATTTTGGAGGGTTGTTTAGTAATGGATTTTACAGAGAATTTCCAGCCACTAAATTTTTCTCAAGGGTTCATTTTCAAGCTCAAGAATCATTCTTCTTCATTTTCATGCTGGTTTGGATGTGGGGAAAACCCAAGTTCTCTTTCAGAAATTATAACCAAGGTTACAAATATCGCGGAGAGACGCTGTGGACTGGTTGGACGAGGAATGTGGAAGCCGGGCGCGGACAGAGGCACACAGTGGAGGAATTCAAATTTTTAAATGAAAAAAAAACCTAACATTTACACATTTACTTACCTTCAGCTGCACCCTAATCACCGGCTCTCCTCTCGACCTCTGTAGCGACCAAATGAATGAGCAAATGAGCTAACCCGCGGGCATAAAAAGTCAAAAAATGAATTTTTTTTCAATTGTCAAGAAATCGCGAGTCGACGGCGATATTTCGGTCAAAAATCGGCGATATTTCGGTCAAAAATCGGCCCGATATTGGTGCCCGATTTTATCTTAAAAAATCGCCGTTGGAAAAAAATCGCGATTTCTCGGCGACTCGCGATTTCTCAGGCGATATTTGTAACCTTGGTTTTACCTTCCCTAGGGAGAATAGAGGTGGTCATTCCCACCATACTCTGGTTTGCCAATGTTGGATTCATTGTTCATTGTCTCCACCCATCCATTTCCTTCCAGTTTTGTTTTAACCCGACTTACTACTTGACTTGTGGCATGGAGGACCTTTCCCCGCTAGAACCTTTGTTGGACAAACCTCCCTATTTATATTGTGTCTCGGGTCTGAGTTGGTGACAGAACTTTCCTTCGCTGAGTTGGATTGTATGCCTAAATCATTATGGTCGATTGTCCCTATTATCCACTAATTTTGCACTTAGTGGATTTTTCGGTGAGCCGCCAGAGCATTGAACAAGTACACTTGTTCGTGATCAGAATTCAGAACTCCGCTAGCCTTTTCCTGGGACTCTGTTCGGAGCTTTTTGTAAATACATGTTTGTATCCCCTTGGGGAAATTGTAAAAAATGTCCTAGCATTTAAATTTTTATAAAAGGCTCGGCTTCCCGAACTTGGGCATCAAGCCAACTAGCCCAGAGTGTTTTTTCCCTTGGTTATTATTGGCTATTGAATAAATGACCAATAATTTCTGAGTTTTTCACTCGCTCCTCCAAAGCTGGGGTAGTTGTCTTGGTGTTTCGGCCTTGGGAGGTTATTAGAGCCTTCGTGTCAGTATTTTTTGTCATGCTAGGCATTCTGATTGAGTCGTATGAACATGTACTAGGTCCCCCTGAAGTTTTGTTGGATTCCGTGAAAAATAATTTTTCCCGTTTTTTAAGCCATTTTTTAGTGGTTTAAATGGAAAATTTCAAAATGTAATAAAAGAGTGATCCGGAGTCCGTTTTCGACATGGTTGGACTCAATTTCAAGCCCAGAGCAGCGTCATTACGCTAGGGGCCACTTTCACTAAGTTTCAACCAGCCAAAGCATCCCGAAAATCATCATTCAGCTAATTGAGCGTCAAAGTAGCATTTTAATGCAAAAAATGAACATTTTGGCACTTGGTCAAATTATTTAAAAAGTCAAATTCAAAGTCAAACAAATATATTTTAATGGTGGGGTGACATGGAGGTGGGTCCCTCATGCCATTCGACCCACTTCATAATGTAGTGGCATAGTTCCAAACCAAACTTTGGTTTGAAAAGGTGAAATCGATTTTATTAAAAGGAAGGCTCACGCTAGCTACATGAGGACTCACGCTTATGTAAGTGGTGGTGAGTGGGATTAGTGGGCTCCTCCACAATAAATATCTTTTTTCTAAAAACCATATGCATCCAAACTTTGGCTTAGGAGGTGAAATCAAGTTAAGTCAAAGGAATGGTGACGTGAGGGTAAGTGAAGTCTCACGCTAGCATGGGTATGAAGTATGTATGCGATTGGAATGGGGGGCCCGCTCCACTTAAGAGTGATATTATTTAAGAAAGGAAACATGCCATACCTTAATGCAAAAACAATAAAGTATTAAACTATGTATCGTATCATTTAAATTCGTGAGGAGGTGACGACAAGCATATGGCATCGCCGTACACTCGCGCTATTGGAGAAGATCACGTGGTGTTTTAGGCGATTGGGTGGATATGGGATTAAAGTCAGCATTAAATTGGGGATTCACGTTGATTTGGTTTGGTTTGGTGGGCATGGCTCGGCTCCCATCAGCTAAATCTTTAGCAAATCGTAAACTCCAAGCTATCTCCTCACGTCAAGCTCACGCAAGTCTCTTTTCGATCACGTGGATACACATGGCCAATTCATATTTGATGGTTGTTGCTTCCAAAGAAGGGATGGGGGGTGCCTTGCCAAGGTGGAGGCCACCTCCCCATCCATTTTAATACAAGCTCGAGTCTATTGAAGCGATGTGCACTCCAGGCTGGATTTGATTGGGAAATCGATTTGATGACTTTGCTATTTGGATCTCTTCATGTGCCAGTTCTGTTTTAGGTTTTAGGATGTTACCTTTTGTATAAATAGAGAGGCTTGGCTCCTCTCTTTTTCATGGAGATTTTGGGCATGAACACTCTGCCAAAATTATTGTAATATTTGTTTGAATTTGGAATAAAGTTGTAACTTTGGAGGTCCATGCATGAGTTATTGGAGTTGTGGATTCACATTGTCTTTGGTGATATCTCTCTTACCTTGCGTTTTCAACTATTAAATCATTATTCATTATATACTCTAGAAGGGCTAACAATCTAGTTTATGAGTATCTTGTTCGGATTTGATATTGTTTGTAAGGGTTTTGCAGGGATCATCAGGGGTGAAGAACAAGCTTGAGATCAAGCTCTTCTTCATGAACCAGTGGCTTTTTTCATCTAACTCCTTCATTTTGCAAGTTCTTCTAAGCACTTCCCAATCCAAGAAAGAGACACAACAGTCAGAGCTTCTTCTTCCTTCCATCAACAAAGATTAAAAAACACACTTGGTTACCTGGATCTACGAACTTTCCTCTTTTAGTTCTCTTATTTGCTCCTCTATTTTCTCGATTTTTTGCTTGCTAAACTCTTCTGCCTTACCTAGTTTGACTTGCCTTCACCTTCTCTTCTTTGCTGCCCTCTTTTCACTTTAATTTGCAGCCCCTTTTCTTCACTTTGGACAGCCCTCTTTTGCCCTAGTTTTTGGCACCTTTTTGCCCTAGTTTTTTTGGCCCTATCTTTCTCCTTTTTGGACAGCCACCTTCATCTTCTTTCGCTGCCCCGTTTTCACCTTTTTTGCATCTCTTTGATTGTTTTCTTCGCTGCCTTGTTTTTGTTTTTTTATGACAGCCATCTTCTTCCTCTTTTGCTGCCCCGTTTTTATTATTTTTTGCATTTCTTGGGCCATCTAGTTCGCTGCCCTATTCTTCCCTTCTCTTGTTTTTTATTGTATTTTTATCTTCTTCCCTTTCTCCCCTCCTTTCTCTTTTGTTCCAGCCTTCTTTTTCCTCATCCTTTTTGCTCTTTTATCTTCTTATTTGCCCTTTTTTGTAGGTTCGAAGAGGGGTTTTGAGTAAAAAGTAAATCACTCTCATTTTTTACATAAGGTTCAATAAATAAAAGTTTCATGCTTTCCTTCAGAATTCCTTTCAAAGATTAAATTCCTAAAGGCAAATTGTATAATCTTAATAAAAATATCTTTTGTTTGAGTGGGGTTTTTAAGTCCCCACTCTCATCCTCCCCCATTTGGGGAGGTTTGTGTTGTTTTCATCTTCTTATGTGCTTAGATTAGATGTGCTTGTGCTCATAATACTTGCATCATTTCTCTTAGAACACTAATTGTTAGATTAGCACATTTGATTCATTGAATAAGTTGATTACTTCATCTCTCAATTTTGTATCTTTCATAAGTAAATCAACCACCTAACATTCATAAATCTCTTGAATCTCACCATAAGGTGGATCAAGAGTGCTCTTTGTCGAAAAGTTTAATAAACCATCTTCACTTTACTTTCGTGCGTCATATTGTTTAATCAAGTTAATCGATAAGTAAGACTCTTGAACTTACAAAAATACAAGTCAAGAGCACTCTCTATCGAAGAGCATCATTAGTCTTTCATAATCCTTGCATTAGGCATCTAGATTATATAAGACTCTTGAACCTTTGTCATAAGACAAGGTCAAGAGCGCTCTCTGTCGGAGAGTTTAATTAATTGACTTAATAAAATCTTTCAACTCACACTCCCTCTAATTAATTTACTTCGTTGATCTCCTTCACCTAGTATGCTCTGCCGACTTTCGAGTTGGGCTCGTACTCAAAATGGTGAATGGACTTGCTAAGACCGCAATAACAACATAATTAAAACTTTTACCCCATAACCAACGCACCGGCGTTGTCTCGATAAAATACTCAGGTAGTGGACAAATTCCAAGTATGGGCGCCGGGCAACCCAATCTGGACACAGTTGGTTAAGTTATTGAACACCTAGCTGTGATTCCAGACAGGTCCGTCATGTCTTCGAACGGAGCCACTGAAGGTATTTTTGGTTAGGATTTCCAGACACCTTAAGCAAGATCACCATTAAAATCCTTAAAACTTACCAAAAACACTCACACAATCTAACATTCATCGGTTTAAATTCCAGACTTGTGTTTATTTCTTTCAGCGCATTTCAGTTTCATCAACTCCATAAGGCATTGGTCGTTGTTTTGTTTTGCATAATTATGTGATCAATTGTCTATGGCTTAATATAATTATTATCACTGAATGCATAATTGATGTCTAGAATTTAAATTTATCTTTTAATCTCTCATCGCAACGTGGATTGCCTTTTTTATCTTATGTCATATTCATGATAAGTAAAACACCTTCTAATCATAATAACTCCTAAAAAAACACCCATCCACATCCGCAACCTTCAAATACACTTTAACAACTTAAGAGCCGTAGAAAACTCTTTTGTAGGGACTACCCCCCTTGGCTTCGTTAGGAGTTAGCCTAAACGAAGGAGCTAGTAGTAGGTGACAGTGCCTAGCTTTGTGCTTGCCCCCAAGGTCACACCTCTCCCACTTTCCTAAGTGAGGAGACAGCTTTCAATTGATTTCTGCTGCTGGTGTGCAATCGGCGGACAACAGTCCCGATGTTTGGCACTGTGTAGAACTCCTCCTAGTCACTTGAGATGTTGTTGGCTAAAACTGAAAGCTCATGTACTACTTGTATTGGAAATGTTTATATATGCGCCCATG
Organism: Pseudotsuga menziesii; assembly: GCA_001517045.1. NCBI lineage: Eukaryota > Viridiplantae > Streptophyta > Pinopsida > Pinales > Pinaceae > Pseudotsuga > Pseudotsuga menziesii. Next base: position 53,066 of record LPNX010708840.1, read on the forward strand.
GAAAATGTAAATTCTAAAATGTGTTTCTTAACATATACAAGCAAATGGAAAGAGCAATGAAATGCTAAAATACTCCGTGAAGGGTATAAAAAAAGGTCCAAAAAGCAATAGTTAAATATATGAAATATCCAAATATTGCTGACCTTATAAATTTGAATATGTCCTGGATGAAAGCTGCAGTTAGCTGTGTTTGTAAGCACTGGTGAAGTCCCCAAAAGGTCATATAGGCCAAAAAGGCAATGGAAATAAAATTGATGGTCCTAATGAACCTGGATCAAACTTGATGTAGACATGATGCCTAAGTTGAATAAGCACTCTCTGAACAACTCAACCATTTGTGAGGCATTGCCATTCCCTGTGTTGTTGTTTGTCCGGCATGTAGTTATCATGAGTATTCTATTTCCATATCCAAAGTGTCATGAAGTTAAGTTGGTGGTCATCCTTTACCCTAGCCTTGTCAATTTTAGCCTTCACCCTTCACTAGCAAATTGACTACAGCTATGAAGTGAGTATAGTCCTAAAAGTTTGGTCTGAGTAATAATAAATAGAACCCTATATATGTATTTGGTTGATGTACCGCCAGTGAGGTAACTGCTACTTGTTATGAATGTTACTTAAATGATTTGTAGAGCATGTTTTAGCCTTAACACTTGCAGCAGATGGATGATAGCCTAAGTTATATTATTGGTATCTCGTCATTTACAGGTGATTATATTGTCTATTGGATATTGTTGATGATCAGGTAGAGACCTGGAAGGGGTATGAGTATGCACCCTAGATGGATTTGGACTCTTTGGGTATAGTGAGATAGCTTATTTTCAGTTCTAGGCACTTGCAAAGATGGTCAGGCTCATTTTACCTTTCTGATGCAGTTTTGCTTCACCGGATGATGTGTATGAGCAGGGAGATGTTTTATTGGGATCTACTAGAGCGTTATATGGGGCATAGGGGGTACAGGGACTTGATTGTTCTATAATACCCCCATCTCAGTGAGCCTGGTGGGCTCAGTTTGACAACACATGCACCCTAGGAGGTTGTTTTGGCAGGTTCACGTTTCTCGAGGCAGATTAAAAATGATTAAATGGCTATTGAAGGAGTCGATTTGGGCTACTGAGGCAAGGAAATGACATGGGATGAGTCATGATGATGAGTGTGATGTCCTCCGCACCTTCTCCAGCAGTTGCAGCACCTGATTGGGCCCACGCCTTTTTTTTTGGGCAATTTTTATTTTTCTGGAGCTTTTGGGAGGCTCACGATTTCCTTGAGGCACAAAGTCAAAAAATTAAAATATTATATTGTTTTATTGTGCCATGGGGCACCCATAGGGAGTTAGTTAGCACTCCATGGACCCACCATGTGTTTCATTTATTTCTTGTTGAGTGGAGTACCCTCTTTATGGGTTATCTAGTCCACTTTGGTAATTTATGGTTATATTGATCCATGTATTGTATGTTGAGCTCATCTCAACCATTGATTAGAAAATTTATATCTTTTAATCTTAGCCACTTGTTTTGAAAGTGATTAGGATTTTGGTTCTCTCATTTCTATTTAAAGGAGAGAGATTCTCATTTCTAAAGGGTCTTTGGCTCTTGAATTTAGATAATAGAAAAATTTTCTTGTGGATATTTTCTTGGATCTCCTTTGCATCTGATGTTCTTAGATGGTAATTGAAAAATCTTTTGCTTCCTAGCATTCAAGAAATTGTTATGATTGGGCGTTTTTGCAGGGGGACCTCAACTCGTTTGGATTGTATTCGTTTTTTATCAAGGAGTTTTCATTAGTGTTGTGGTGACCTATGATTTCTTCTTGCTATTTTTCTACAACATATAGCTTCTTTCTCATGTCACAACAAATCTGATATGGTTTACATTTGTTGTGCAAGAGAGAGGGCGCATTGACTTCCTCGAGCAAACACTGGACATAGAACTCCTTTCAAGCTTCTCAAATTGATCGGGATGGCAGGGATCATCATCATCAAGGCATCTACAAGGTTTTCCAGGTAAGATCTACAGGTTGGTTCTTTTCTTCCATGATCTCAATCCATTGTTACCTGCTTTTCTTCACTTTACTGAAAATTCCAAAATATTTAAAAAATCCAAAAATACTCAATCGGGGAACCATTCGATCTTTGGACAAACGACTGCTGGGTTTTGTAGATCGGGCATCCCTCTCACCAATTCATCCTCAATGTTGTCCAAAAAGTGCCTAGTTTTCCTTAGATCTAAAAAACTGTTGTTTAAACTCTAGCACCTCCACTGAAATTTTGACTTTTCCAGATCTGACTTTTTCCAGAAAATAATCACTTGGGTTTGTAGATCGAGTCCTCCTCATTTCAAAACACCTCCAACGCTGAGCTAGTTGCTTCCAGGTGGCCCTAGATTTGAGAAATTGACTTTCAACACCTTAGCACTCCTAGTCATTTTCTGACTTTTCTGGATCTGATTTTTTCTGCATTTTTCCAACTTGGGTTTGTAGATTAGGTCATCCACATCCCATTTCTCCTCCAACACTGAGCTGATGCCTCCTAGATTGTCCTAAATATGAGGATCTGTCCCTCCAAACCCTAGTGCTAGCCCTCCTTCTATTGGTTTCCCTTGCAAACTGAATTTTCCAGGCCAAACAATTTTATGGGTCCATAGATCAGGGCATATCCCAAGTGGTTTCACTCTAACGTTGTGTAGATATTGACTCCATTTCCCAAGGCCCAAGAGGCACTAATCTCCAAGCCTAGCACTAGCCCTCTTTTGACCTCATTTTCTTGAAAGTTGACTTTTTTTTATGACTCAGGTACTTTGACATTGTCACATCTTTCATTGAGTCTATCCCTTGGGTACTAGATAGTCCTAGCTCTGTCCTTACTCACCCTGCATTGGTTACATTTCCCAAGGCAACATTTATCTTCATCAGTTGCTAGTACCTCAACCCCAGATCTTGTATCAACCCCATAAGTTACCTTGGTTCCACTTTGGATCGAACTTAACACTTCCAAAACCCTAATCCAAAGCCTTAGAACACCCAATAACATCTCGCATAGATATAGGGTCTTCAATTACCTTACACCTTACGTACCTCAAGCCTACTTGATTTGATCTGGTGTCTAGGTCTGATCTCTCCTGTCGGGAGTAGATCTGGGTCTCCCCCTTTGTTGTCTTGGACTTAGATAACATAAAGCGAAGACTGCCTTGATTGGCGTGACAACCATTCATTTAGGAGTATAGGCAGTCTTGGTTCCACCTCTTTAGTTTCTTGTCTCTCTACCATCCATCCTAAATCCACCTCACATAGGGAACTACAAGGTTGGTGATAACACGATATATTTATGTTTAAATATGATTTGTATGGAAAATGTATTTTTTATCAGTTAACGACAAGTTATCGTTAATAGTTTGCAAATCACATGACCAACATCAAAAACTTTTCATACAGAAATTTAGATAAGTTATAGGCAACTAAGTTAACTAAGCAAGATAAGAGGATTCATAATGATGTTTGATTATGGTTTTGATAGCTATTTATTAGTATTTTCCTTAATATTAACTAATGAATATCTCATGTTAATTACGAGTATTGGTGATTGTCCTTGGTTATTACTAGTGGTGATTATGTTCTTGATGGTTTTTTATCCATGAACATTATTTCTTAATTATTTCTATGAATATGTTTTCGATAATGTAGGAGTATGGACGAGTATTCCTTTTTTTTTAAATATTTCCTTTAATTTCAACATAGAGATGGCACAATACATGAGGAGGGTATGTACAAAGGAAATTACATCCTCGTCCTCAAAGAAATAGAAATAGAAGGAAGGTACAAAGGCATTTATATGCTCCTTTTAAAGAAGCTAAAACAACAATAAAATTTGAATAGGCATATGAATTTAATCCCTAATAATTTTTTATTAACATAAATCCTTTAGTTAACAGTTGCATGCATACCTCATCTTTCCATGGTTGACAAAATGCAACCAACGAAGTAACCTCATTTTTAAAAACACATTTGCATCAAGGTTTCCAAAGAACAAACATCCTTGAAATCCTGAAGTAGTGCCAGATACTAGTCAGTGAGGAGCTACCAAAGATTTGGAATCACCCAACAAACCTACTCCTCATGTAACCTCCCTTACAAAATGGCTACATGCTCCAACTAAACAAACTCCCAATAACACCCGAAAAAATAACATTCCCAAAAGAGGTGCTTTACTATTACCAACTTGAGGCAAGAAGGGAAAATTCATGCCCTTGGGGCTGACCAACACACTAGTAATTTCCCAATTGCACATGCAGTGGCAGAGCTATCTATTGTTACACACCAAGGCTTACAGTTGGATGAGGTGGGTGGCATCTTGGCGATAATGGAGATTTTTCAATTGGACCATGGGATTGGTACTGTTATCACACATATAGTTGTTGGAGCTACCATGTTGCAGTAGACCATATTTTGTCCCAGTTCAGTCCCAGTCCTTTACGTTAGTGAGCAGTGTATCAGTTATCTTCAGTGGCAGAGTCTTCTCTTGAGCTAGTCAGAGCCTACCGAGCAACAGTAGAGCATCCCATGTCATGACTTAGCCTTGCATGACACATTGAGATGGACTTGGTTTAGCCATGGTTCACTTACCAAAGCAAGAAGCTAGCACATTTCCCTTGCCCCATGAGCAGTCAAAGTTGGTTTCATGGTAATATTCAAAGATAGGTATATGGTTGAGAAGGTATACATGTTTATTTGGGTGTTGTTTATTGTCCATCTTGCTCATATTATTAGTTTTGACTAAACATGATGATTAACAATGGTGATTA
>LPNX010708840.1:57998-72781 GCA_001517045.1 Pseudotsuga menziesii
TTTGGACTTGTGAGATCAAAGACTTTCCCCCACTTAAAACTCTATGTTGGATAGACCCCATGTTATCTTGTCCCTCGGCTCTAAGTTGTGCAACGTAACTTACCAAAATCCTTGACCCTTCTTGGCCGAAAGTACTCGATAGTGTTGGGTCTTGAACCTAGGTGAGTTGGGTTTCTAAAGCCTTGACCTTTCTAGTCAGTTACCCCCAATGTCTGGTTCTGATTGTAAATGACTCCTGCCTATTGACCCCATGATTCACTTCTAGGCCAGGAGTATCTGGTGGTGTTGTGACACGAGCTAAGGATGGCTAGTTGCATGAGTAGTGTCATCTAGACTTGAAGCAAGTTGATCTATCATCATTACATGCATTCATGTAACTTATACTATATATGTGATGAAACGCAAGCCCCTAGTGAAAGATGCAAATAGTTGTTCTTTTAAGCACATCTAAATCTGCAAGAGGACCATGAAGTGAAATACAAATGGGCCAAATAAAGCAGATGTGGAATAAGTGCAAGATCTAAATGACCGTTGGCCATCATATATCCAAAATGTAATGATTATTTCCTTAGAGAGCTCACGGGTTTGGATGCGAAATCGAGTAAGGGACTACTAATTCTAAGAGTCCGCTACAACCTGCATTTAAAGTTACATATAGTTGTGCACTTGACAAAATGGTTATAGAAAATATACTCATGGACCTTAGATCAAGCTTGGAAGTGAGTTATATACACGTGTTAAAGTTGAATGGACACTTCTTACTCAACTTATTCCATATGTGAGATAATCCCATCCCCTATTGTTCTCTGTCCTGCATATGTCTCAATGGATTCTTGTTTTCCCTTGCTCTGAGAGATGTGTATGTTAAGTTCAAACAAGTCAACTCTCTTATCCTAGCCTCATTTCATCCACCACATCAATCATATCAATTTGATTAATTTTGTAAGTGAGAATATATAAAGGACTTCATGAAAGATCATGTATCTTAGTCTAACAAGTTATATTCTATTGATTGATTCATCACTATTTCCATGTTGCTAATGTGTTAGTTGGATAGTAATATGGATAAGAAAGCATTATTCATCCCTTGTGCACATAAGATTGATCAGATTTCAGTTCAGTCATCAATTTGGTTATTTTTTACTTGGTCAACACAAGTTCCAAGGCACATTTGGCTACAATGGTTTGAGATTATTCATTTATTACCTATTTGTATCCAGTACACCATTTCTAGACTTGGTTTGATGATTATTTGTTATGATTCACGATAATTGTGATTCGTTATTATTATTATTTTATTATTATGGCCATATTTTATTATTGGACATGATGTTAGCTTCCAGAGGCATATCTAGATGGATTTATTGGTTATTTGTAGTCACTAATAGTAAATTTGAGGTCTCTGATTCCATTGACACATTCAATTTATGATTTCGGTCATGGGAAGTGAAGTTATGACCAGCTTTATCTTCCGATAAAGAGTATCAACATTTTTATTCACTAAAAAGTGACCATGGCTACTCCAGAAAAATCGATTTGGCTAATTCATGTCTAGGAAATGATGTGGGATGTCATGTTATAATGTATAGAGGCTCTATGGACTATTTTGTATAATTCTATCTCAGCGAGGCGGTCATCATTATTTTGTTCCATCATCTAGGGAGTGCGACTTCCTTGGGGGAGCACTTCATCTTGGCATGACTTGATTATTATGTTGTACCTTTTGTCATTGTACTAGGGAGGCGCCGAGGGTGATTTAAGCCCCTAAGTGACCCCCCTCATCATGTGATTACATGTTATATATTTTTATTATGATGTTTCACCTCAACTTGGGCGCTAACGACAAACGAGCGCTCCCCTTCTTGAGAGTGATCCATGTATCAATAAAAATTAGATCTCCACCGTTGATGATGTTATAATCTCAACCGTTGGATTGAGTTTGTTAGAATGTAGACATCACTCTTATCCTATTTAAGAGAGATGACTCCATCACCGTAAAGGGACTTTGGATCTTGGATATTGGAATAGAGAAAAATCATTCTTCTACAAAATTTGAGATTCTTGTGTGGAATGTTCTTGATTTGCGATTGCATTATCTTACACTTTGAACACTTGTGAATTTATGGAGGTTTTCATTGGCATTTATTAGTTGTGGTTATTTTGTAGCAAAGTAGTGATTTGAAGAGGGGCATATTGTGCAAAGGCATAGATATTCCCTCTGTTGTGTGGTTTCTTCAAGGAGTTTCTCTTGTGTATTTTGTCAAGTGATATGCTTTCTTACTTTGCCATGATCTCATTTCTTTTTTGAATGCCAAATTGATTTCCATTGTTTGCTTGTCAGGAGAGAAGGCCGCATTGGCCACATTGGGCATTTTTGTTTAAGGAAAGATAATCACCGAATCTTCATCAAATGGGTATTAATTTGTAAGAGTGTCACGAACTTGGCATTTGCCAAGTTTCCAAGTACTTTCTTAAACATTTTCGCTTATTTTGATTTTCATTCCACTGGTTGCTTAATAAAACCCTCACTATAATAGCTTTAAAAATTTATCGAGGTCAAACTTCTTGGAATTGTGACAAATCCTTTCTCGGTATTATTCTTTACCCCTAGGCCAGGCTAGCCTCCTTGAGGCACCATCTTCTGGGACTCCATCTTCCTTGTAGCTCAAGCACTACTCAATAGGCAGTTTTCCCTCCTTAGACTTTTGATCATTTTTCCTGTTTTGTGATCCTCATCTTGATTTTGGGTGTAAATATTATTATATTCATCATTATGCCCATGTACAAACCCCGAGTCCTCACTTAGGGAGAATATCATGAGGGATATGCGGGATTCACATTTGGTAGATTATTCTTGGTATTTGCATGAGTATGAGGCACTGCAGGTGGTAGAGCTATTCTCCAGAGAGATGCCCAAACTCCATGGATTACTTGAGTACATAGACAGAGATTGGGCTAGCAGATCTCTCAATGCAGTTGGGTAGGAGCCAAACAGATTGACAAGCTCTGAGTCGATTCTTGGTACTTGGTTTCCACCAGAGGATTGCATCTCGAGGGATTGGTTCATTAAGACTCCAATAATTATCAACATGGCACAACAACAACCCGAAGGAGTTGGATTTAGCAAACTCGTTATTTGGTGGTGGGATCCAGGCATTCATCCGAGTGATGGATTGCTTCAGATTATAGCGATGATTGACAAGGCTTTGACGATGACCAGCCTGTTATATTATGATGAACGTGGACAAGAGGGTGATACTTCTTCTTTATGGAAGTACAAGATTTATTCCCTAGTTTTCAGGATTGAGACTAACAGTGGGGCCGCTACAGATGAGATGACCAATCTTAGGTTTTTGGAGTTTATTCATGGGATGCTTAGGTTTGGAGGCATGACAGAGTAGTCTTTTAAGGAGTTTGTGCAACTTATGATTGCTTGGCTCATCAGGTGTAGTCAAATGGATTCTTGTGTTAGCACCAGGCACACCAACGCTTTAGGTAGAGGGTGCTTCACATCCTTCAGGCTAGTGGGGGACCTGGGTGACTTTACCTTTTACAGGCATATTCGAGGTAGGTTCACATGGGGAAACTTGGTGGATGTTACATCTAGTTAGCAAAGCAGGTCTGGACCCACTCATTCAACAACATTGATGCTGCCTTCGACCATTTCTGACTAGTGTTGAAAACCTCGTTGAAAAATCAACGACTTCTACAAAAGTTGCGAATTTTTACCCAAGCCAAAAAATCGACAGGTAAAAATCGTACTTTTTTTAAAAATTCATGGAGGTGTGACTTTTTGGAAACACGCATGGGTCGACACAAAAAAGTGCCCAAGACGTCGAATCCGCGAATTAAGATGGGGAAAGTGACTTTCTTTTTGTCATTTGCTTGAGTTGCTTGTTGGAGAAGGAGTGAGAAAGGAAAGAGGAGACCATCAACCACTTTGGAGGGATTCAAACACCATTTACCATTACCATCGAGGATTTTTGTGGAGAAAGGGTTTAAGATTCAAACTAACCAACTCAATCTTCCTCTCATAGGTATGTACACTGTATCCCATAGTTTCTTCTATCTTTTCCATAGATTGTTTGCATGTATTCTTGCATTTTTTCTTGCATATTTCTTTGCCTATATTTTGCTTCTTTTTTTTCCATTTTTCCATTGATTTCCATTACCCTCCCAAATGCATCTGCATTTTGAGTGGTTAAAGCATTATTTACAGAAACAAAGCAGCGATGAGGATAAGCAGAAAGTATCCAGATGCAGGTCATGTTTTCACCACTTGACAACAATAGCATTCAATTTTGGGCATGTTCAACCACAAAGCTAGTAATGGGTTACACCAGAGGTGGTTTTCTAACAGAGATAAGGCTGGTTTTCAAGAGCAGGGGGATTGCATTTGAAAACCTAACCACGAAAGTCATCGCAAAAAATGAAGAGTGTGTAGAAGCTCGAATATAAAGATGTTGAGGATTGATGAAACTTCCATAAATCATTTGTCATGAATGCATTTGGTGGAGCTGCTACATGAAGAAGGGGCTATGATTTACTATTCAATAAAAGGTTATTTACACACCAAAATGTAGCACTACCTCATGGCCCTCGATGAAGTTCCACTTGTTCTGTTAATTGACAAATCCGTCGTGATTTAATGAAATCAAGATTTGAAAGATACAACAGGATTTTATTTGATGGAGCTGCTACCTAACACGCGAGTCTCCCTTTCTTTTGGAAAATGTCAAGTCCCATCCTTCGATTGAGCGTGAATTCACTTATTTTTTGGGTCATAACTCAAGCATCAATTAATAGCGTGAGGATTGATACCGTGTTTCTGTCGGCAGTGTCTCGCCATTATCTACTATGTCGTCTTTGAATCGTGGTATAAATCCACATTTTCTTTTAGCAACCAAGCAAGTTACAAAAGATCCCCACCGTGAAAGAGTCGAGGGGGCATTGTTTCATACGTGGGAAGTTTGGAGTTATCCACCGTTCAAGGGATCGGTCAGTCAAGACGCTAATGCATTGGCAGTTGAATGTTGGAGAAGCTATTTAGAAATCATGTCATCTCACTTTGCAATCAATTTCAGATAGGAAATAATGGCAGCCGAGCAGTGTCCACTTGATGATTAAGGCGATTGGCTAATGGAATGTTAAGTAACTTATGTTTCAAATTTCAAAATTGATATATATTATTTTATGAGTATATTACTTTATAAGTACATTCATTATATTATATTCAAAAGTAATTTATGTACTCAAAAGTACTTTACTTTTAGTCATATCAATCATATTATATTTAAAAGTAATTTATGTACTCAAAAGTACTTTACTTTTAGTCATATCAAAGATGATTTTTTTATTGGTTTTATTTTAGACATCTTTTCAATTTAACTTAACCATAGTTGCATTGGTTATAGTGTAAGAGATGAGTTGTAAATATACCTTCCCCACAAAATGCCTAACTCATAATATTTTATTATATCTCTTACGAGGCCCATTTTAAACGTCAAAATTCTCCTAATGCCATAAATAATCATTATCCATAGCCATCAATCTATAACTCATCTTAGGCCCTGCTCCTGACTTGGTCAACACTCAGTTGAACAAGTCAAGATTGATCAAATGATGACCCAATTGCTAAACTCTGATGCTGCAAAGTACAAAATGGACATGCATGCTCAATTATCTATGCTAGCAGTGGCACTCAGGTATAGTTAGATTATGTTGGAAAGTATATGCATAAAACATATATAATAATATAAATCAAAATGATTAGTTGCTTTAAAACAAGAACCTCCAGTGTATAGTCTCTGGGCTTCCAGAAAATGAATAAGGCTCAGCCTTGAGGGGCTTTCCTCACCCTGATACCCTGTGGGGATAAATGAGCCTTAAACCATACAATGGATGAGTGCTCATCTCTTGGCAACTGGCTAGTTTTATTTTTTATTTGCAGTAGTTTCTAGAGACCCTTTTATTTTGCTGGCAAGGAATCTATTTAGAATAACTTTAAGATTCAATTCCTTAGTGTCTAAAAACACCTCTTTGGTAGGACTACTTGTGTTCAATACCTAGAGGTAGACATTGCCTATGATAAACATCACATAAACCAACACCAAGACAAAATTTATAATAGAGCCCTATTCCAACATAGAGGTGAAGGTGGGGGAAATCCCAGATGTCACTGGTCAAGTTACAAGTCAAGTTTAATCAATCAACAAGGGAAGGCAACAGATGGACGGAGACAATGGAGATGGTGCCAAGACTAGCAAGCTATGTCCCTAAAGGTAAATGACCAAATCCATACTAGGAGTAGGGCAAGGCCAATGAGTATACAGAAGACTCTCTCGGTCAAAACAACTAGATCATTTATACTTTAGATTCCAAGTAAACCAAAATAAAGTATTCCCAACATATAATCAATATCAACCGAGTCTCACTGCTAAAATAGGTGATAGAGCAACATCAAAATCCATATGCACAAACCATAACATCACCTAGGTCATATACATGCACTTGATATGAAACCAATCTCAAGATCACTGGAACAACTGTTGTTTCTACATATCATGAGCACTATAATAATATTTGCTCTGGTTCATGAAATAATGGCTAACTCAATCATCGAATATGGGGTCATGAGGCTCAGTCATGGCATAGAACTGATCAATCTGGCTACTCTGGATCTGTTGAAAGTAGGAGATCATCAACTGGTGGCTCATCATCTGCTGATCTCATAGTAGAGTGTAATGTCCCCTTTTTTGGAATTTATTTAAAATGCCCAATTTTCCAATTTTTTCTCAATTTTGGCTCTTGACTAGTTTTGATGTCTAGACCTCCAAATTGATCCAAATGCTTCCAAATTTTCTCTGAAGGTACATGACTGATAATATAACTTAAATATCATGCTCATGTATGTTTTTTGACCTCCCAATTACATCTACAAACTTGTTTAATGTTCTGTTCAAAGTAGGATCCTTTACTAGCAAATTGGGGCTCCAATTCCCCCTGGGTAATTGCCAGAAATGGCTTTACAAATGATCCCAAAGTCACTTGAATTTCTGAACAAAGGCTGGGTATGTGTAAGGGACCTTTTCAAAGTCTCATATGCATCATCGTTCAGTTTATAGAGTCTGTTATGACTCTTTCCAAAACAACTCCCAAGTCACAATTTCAACCCTTGGGGAAAATGCACCAAATCTTCTCCCAATGCAATAAAAATGAGTAAAATGGCTTCCAATGCTTAAGTACTGAACATGAGACTTGAAATACACATTAATTACAGTCCATACATCATACATTTATCAAAGATACATTCCTCCATTCGAAATAATAAGCATTACCATGGCATATATCAAAATGGAGTGGAAATGGTCATTGTTTGCTCATTAAAAGTCATTTTGACATACAACTCTTGGGAATTTCGACTTGAAACTTTTTAAGAATGAAGAACAGAGAATATTGAACTGATTCCAATCAGAAATGGACAATGAAAGACTCTCCCAATTCGAAATCATCAGCATTACAATGGTTCACAACAAGATAGTGGGGAAATGACACTATTTCTTCATTGTTCAACATTTTTACATGAATTCTTTTGGGTATTTCGACCTAAGAGTCTTCTAAACATGAAATATAGAGCATATACATCAGAACATAAGCTAATGAGCATTAGAATCTTCCCCAAAGAGATCAATAGCTCACCCAAAGCCCAATCCCTCCATTGGCATGAATATGGTGTGAAAACTGGAAATAGTTGAGAGAGAGTGCTGCAATAGAAGAATCCACATTCTTTCCTGTAGCTTACACCTGCAAATAAGACTCCATTAAATCTCCATGAAAGACCTAAGTGGCCTTTCCAAACACCAACTAGGATGGGAATCTTTCACCCTCGAAATTGGCTTAAGCAAGAAAACTAGTCATCAACTAGCTCTCACAATTCACAAATGAGCAAAAGCTTCTTCTCATGGCTGATCCTTGTATTTTATAAACATTATTGGTATTCTAAGGTTTCAAATCCATCCATAAACCAAAGCCAATTCGAATTGGTGTGGCTACTCATGCTATGCCATGTGGCCTCTCTCTTCACCTTCCCTCTTCTCCAAAATTTGAGTAGGAGCCTTTTGACCTTCTCCAACTCCCAATTTCGACCTCTAAGATGCTCTATTCAGTCCTGACATGTTAGTATGTCAGCCTTCAAATCTGACTTGTGTCATAACTGTCATAGAATCTCCATCATTGGTATCATAGATGTCATAAATGTAAGGGAAATCTAGCCAAGTGTCCATGAAACTCCCATTTGGCTCTTCCTCTCCCATGTTAGTTACAATTCATCCCAAATTAGACCTATGAAGTATATGGACAAGTATATTAACATTATAATCCATACAAAAACATTAGACTTCCCATATATTCAAATTTGCAAGAGAAAAATACTATTTAACATAGGAATTCTAGCTAGGGTGGGCCCCATAGTCTCCATGTGTCTTCATGCTCTATTGTCACTTCCATTTTCTCTTGTATTTATTTAATAAGCTAAATTATTAAATATTTATCCCCTTCTAATGTCTAAACATCATTTATTATTCCCCTTATTCCAAATCTCAAAGCTTCCACCCCCAAGCTAGGAAACTAGTGATTTTCCACCTTGGCAATTATTTGACTTTTAGCATCCATTTGACAACTTTCATGAATATGGAAAATGTGATTTGGCCATTGTGACCCAATGCCAAATTTGGGACATTACATAGAGGACTGGCCTAAAGAACTGCGCAAAAACAAAAGTATCCCAACTACTATATATGTGACAACAAGTACCAAGCCACTGAACACCCAAGTTTGTATTAGTATCTGCCATCTCCACCACATAGAAATCATTTGTCATACTGTAGTTTCCCAACATCACATTCAACCGTGGAACCTTCTGTGTGCAACCTTCTGTGTGCATGCCATAGTGCACCCACTAGCTACCACAACAATGAATCCCTCAAAGTCCTCTATGGAAACGCCTCCCCTGGCCACCAAAGTCAAATCTATAAAGTTGCGGGTTACCCCACCATCAATCAAAACCATGACCCTGAATGTGTGAAATCTAGGAGCACCTGATAGAGTAGCAATAGTTTCACCTTGAGTCTCTCCATGTGGTTGCTCAACATCCTCACTGCTATGATCCCCCTACAGAACCTATCCTTCCTCCTCTTCCTCATCATTTTTCGAGAGAACCTCTATGTAATCCACCTTACCTTAACCCATGCACCTGTGACCCAGCTCCCAAGGTTCTCTATAGCTGAAATATAGCCTCTTCCTTCTCAAATCGCTCTGTCTCATCATCCAACTTGTTTTTCTCAAACCATTCCTTTTGGAAGGGATTCTTGTCTTTACTTTTCAAGGGAAAGATTTGGGAAGAAATATAAGCTTCGGTACTGTGTCCCCCATGTCTCGTGCTTTGATGATGGCATCTTGTAGAGTCTCTGGTTTGAAGGCCTTAACCCAACCACGCAGTGGCTTGGATAATCCTTCAATGAACAATAGAACCAACCTATGCTCTAACACATTTGTCATCATGACTACAATCCTCTGAAACTTTGAAATGTAAGCATCTACTGTACATGTCTGCTTAAGCGGTGCCAACTCTCTAAAATGTAACTTTGTGTCCTTATCAAATTTGTCAATCAACATATGCGTGAAGTCTAGGTACGAGGTAATGCTAGAATGCCCTTATGTAACTAGCCTATGGTACCACCACTCATGAGCCTCTCCCTCGACATGCGGTGTAGCAAACCTGATGACCTCTATCTCCCTCATGGGGTTGAGTTGGAAATATGTGTCCAACTTCTTAACACAAGCTCTAGCCGTGCATTTGTTAGAGCTATCATAGAAGGAATAGACAATTTCCCAACCTTCCACTAAAGATACAGATTTTGATAGCCTTTATTGAAGTCCCTTGGTCTATTCCTGTAATTGATGGTACAAAATCCTTGTAATGACATAGCTACATGAAACTTCGCACCAAGAGTCTGATACTCCCAAAAATAATCATTAAAATTGTCACCTTGTCCTAGCTGCCCCTAATTTCCAGTTGGTTGCTCCTCTAAGAACTGAGGTAAAAGAGGTCTAGGAGTCACTCTAGTGGTTTCCCGAGTGTTGTTATGTGCAGGGATATGAGTGTTGCTTCCAGGATGGATGGTAGAGGGGCAAGCAACTAAGGGGGTGGAGCCAAGACTGCCTAGACTCCCAAATGGATGGTTGTCACGCCAATCAAGGCAACCTTCACTTTATGTTATCTAAGTCCAAGACAACAACGGGGGAGACCCGGATCTACTCCCAACAGGAGAGACCAGACCTAGACACCAGAACAAATCAAATGTGGCTTTGAGGCACGTAACGTGTAAGGTAAATGGAAACCCCTAGCTCTAGGGTTTAGGTACTAGCAACCGATGGAGATGACCATTGTCTTGGGAAACGTAACTGTGATAGGGTGAGCAAGGACAAAGTTGGGACTGTCTAGTACCAAGGAGACAGACTCAGTGAAAGATATGAAAGTATCAGGTAACTTGAGTTATCAAGAAATGTTGGCAAAGAGAACGGGGGTAAGGTCAATTTAGGGCTAGCACTAGAGATAGGAGATCAGTGCCTTTCGTGCATTGGGCAATGGAGTCAGTATCAGCACAACGTTTCAGTGAACCCACCTGGATAATACCCGGATCTATGGACCCAGAAAAGGATTTGGCCCGGAAGATTCAGGTTACAGAAAAATCAGCAGAAGGAGGGCTAGCGCTAGGGTTTGGAGAGGCAGATCTGCAGATCTAGAGCCACCAGGAGACTATCAGCTCAACATTGGAGGAGAAATGAGATCAGGATGGCCTGATCTACAAACCCAAGTCAGAAAAGTGCAGGAAAAATCAGATATGGAAAAGTCAAAATCTGATGAGGGGGGCTAGGAGGCTGAAAGTCAGTTTTTCAAATCTAGGGAAACCTGGCATGAACTATCTCAATGTTGGGGGTGTTCTGGAGTGCTCAAGACTTGATCTATCAGCATAGCCTATCAGATTTTAGAAAAAGTAAACTTCGGAAAAGTCCAGTTTTCAGTGAAGGCGCTAGGGTTGTTTCAGTCTAAAACTCAAATCTAGGTCAAACTGCCATGAATATGGACAACATTGAGGGTGATTTGGACTATATGGGACCCGATCTATCAGTCTATGAAGTCAAAAATAGAAAAAGTCAAAACCCTAGCAATTCAAATTTTCAGTGGGGGCGCTATGCAGTTTTCAAGCTAAAAACCAGATCTAGGTCAAACCAGTAAGAATTTGACTAGCGTTGCAGTAGATTCAGTGAAGGGGAGGCCCAATCTATGAAACCTAGCAGTGGTTTGGCCAAATATCAGATGGTTCCCAGATTTAGTACTTTTTAGGGTTTTTTAGTATTTTAGGAATTTTTCAGAAAAATGGAAGGAAAAGCAGGTACAATGGATTCAGATCTATTAAAGAGAAGAGAGTTACCTGTTGAATCGTACCTGGAAATGCTTGTAGAAGTCTTAACAGTGATGATCCTTGCTATCCCGATCAATTCTGGAAGATCCAAGTGATTTCTATGATGGATGTAAGCCCCAAACCACCAATGCGCCCCCTACCCTGCATGAGCAAACGTCAACAATATCATATTTTCCAATACAAGATAAAGAATCCAAATGCTACAGGAAAGTAAAACAAAGTAATCATAGATCATAATGAAACTAATGAAAACCCCCTGATCCAAGACAAAGAAAACTGAACGAGTTGAGGTCCCCCTGCAAAAATGCTCCAGCCAAAACGCCCTCCTGTAGACAAGACAATGATAGCAAAAAAATATAGATCTCACATGAATTTCCACAATGCTAGGAAGCAGAAGACTATCTAATCACCATTTGAGAACATCAGATGCAAAGCAGATCCAGAAAATATCCATAGAAAAATCTTTCTATTGTTCAAATCCAAGAGCCAAAGACCCTCTACAAATGTTGAGCCAGGGTAGGCCTCTACCTTCCCTGGCAACGGCGCCAAAATGTTGGCAAAGATAACGGGAGTATAGCTTGAGGAAAAATGTCAAACCAGGGTAGGCCTCTACCTCCTCGGCAACGACGCCAAAATGTTATCACCAACCTTGTAGTTGCCTGTGTGAGGTAGATCCATGATGGATGGTAGAGGGGCAACTTAGGAGGTGGAACCAAAACTGCCTAGACTCCCAAATGGATGGTTGTCATGCCAATCAAGGCAGTCTTCTCTTTATGTTATCTAAGTCCAAGACAACAACGGGGGAGACCCGGATCTACTCCCGACAGGAGAGATCAGACCTAGACACCAGGACAGATCAAATGTGGCTTTGAGGTACGTAAGGTGTAAGGTAAATGGAAACCCTAGCTCTAGGGTTTAGGTACTAGCAACTAATGAAGATGACCACTGTCTTGGGAAACGTAACTATGATAGGGTGAGCAAGGACAGAGTTGGGACTGTCTAGTACCAAAGAGATAGACTCAGTGAAGGATATGAAAGTATCATGTAACCTGAGTTATCAAGGAATGGTCAACTTTCGGGGAAAAAGGTTAGGAAGGACTAGCGCTATGCTTGGAGATCAGTGCCTATTCAGCCTTGGGTAATGGAGTCAGTATCAACACAGCATTTCAGTGAACCCATTTGGGATATGTCCTGATCTATGGACCCAGAAAAGGATTTGGCCCAGAAAATTCAGGTTACAGGAAAATCAACAGAAGGAGGGCTAGCGCTAGGGTTTGAAGAGGCAGATCTGCAGATCCAGAGCCACCAAGGGACTATCAGCTCAGCGTTGGAGTGGAAATGAGATCAGGATGACCCGATCTACAAATTCAAATAATAAAATTTTAGGAAAAATCAAATCTGGAAAAGTCAAAATCTGATGAGGGGGGCTAGGAGGCTGAAAGTCAGTTTTTTAGATCTAGGGCAACCTGGCAGGAACTAGCTCAGCGTTGGGGGTGATTTGGATTGTGTTAGACCCGATCTATCAGTCTATGAAGTCAGAAATCAGAAAAAGTAAAAACCCTAGTAGGTCAAATTTTCAGTGGGGGCGCTATGTAGTTTTCAAGCTAAAAATCAGATCTAGGTCAAACCAACAGGAATTTGACCAGCGTTGCAGTAGATTCAGTGAAGGGGAGGCCCGATCTATGAAACCCAGCAGTGGTTTGGCCAAAGATCGAACGATTCCCGAATTTAGTATTTTTTAAGGGTTTTTAGGTATTTTAAGGGTTTTCAGAAAGATGGAACGAAAACAGGTACAATAAATTCAGATCAGTAAGAGAGAAGAGAATTACCTGTTGGATTGTACATGGAAATGATTGTAGAAGTCTTAACAGTGATGATCCTTGCTATTCCGATCAATTTGGGAAGATCCAAGTGATTTCTTTGACAGATGTAAGCCCCAAGCCACCAATGTGCCCCCTACCCTGCATGAGCAAACGTCAACACTATCATATTTGCTAAGACAAGATAAAGAAACCAAATGCTACAGGAAAGTAAAACGAAGTAATCATAGATCACAATGAAACTAATGAAAACCCCCTGATCCAAGACGAAGATAACCGAGCAAGTTGAGGTCCCCTTGCTAAAACGCTCTAGCCAAAACGCCCTCCTGTCTGGATAGCAGAAAAATATAGATCTCACATGAATTTTCATAATGCTAGGAAGCAGAAGACTATCCAATCACCATTTGAGAACATCAGATGCAAAGCAGATCTAGAAATTATCCATGAAAAAATCTTTCTATTATTCAGATCCAAGAGCCAAAGACCCTTTACAAATGAGAAGCTCTCTCCTTTAAATAGAAATGAGAGAACCATAATCATAACCGAATCCTAACCACTTTCAAAACGAGTGGCTAAGATTAAAAGATAAAATATTATAATCAATGGTTGAGATGAGCTCAACATACAATACATGGATCAATATAACCATAAAGTACCAAAGTGGACTAAATCACCCATAAAGAGGGTACCCCACTCAACAAGAAATAAAAGAAGCATATGGTGGTTCCATGGGGTGTTCACTAACTCCCTCTGGGTGTCTCCATGGCACAATTAAATAATATAATATTTTAATTCTTTGACTTTGTGCCTCGAGGAAATCGTGAGCCTCCCAAAAGCTCCAGAAAATAATATAAAAATGCTCAAAAACAGGTGTGGGCCCAATCAGGTGCTGCAACTGCTGGAGGTGTGGAGGACATCACTCTCATCATTATGACTCATCCCATGTCATTTCCTTGCCTTAGTAGCCCA
This sequence comes from Pseudotsuga menziesii, assembly GCA_001517045.1. NCBI lineage: Eukaryota > Viridiplantae > Streptophyta > Pinopsida > Pinales > Pinaceae > Pseudotsuga > Pseudotsuga menziesii. The sequence continues at coordinate 72,271 of LPNX010708840.1, forward strand.
AATCAATTTCTTCAATAGCCATTTAATCATTTTTTAATCTGCCTCGAGAAATGTGAACCTGCCAAAACAACCTCCTAGGGTGCCTGCGTTGTCAAACTGAGCCTACTAGGCTCTTTGGGATGGGGGTACTATGATACAAACAAGTGCTTGCACCCCCTATGCCCATACAACGCCCTGGGAGATCCAACTGAAACATCTCCCTGCTTAGACATATCGACCTGTGAAGGAAAACTGCATCAGAGAGGCAGAATGAGCCTGATCATATCTGCAAGTGCCCAGAACTGGAAATAAACTGTTTCATTAGACTCAGAGAGTCCAAATCCATCTAAGGTGTATACTCATACCCCTCACAAGTCTCTATCTGATCATCAACCATACCCAATAATAACTCAGACTATCATCCAGCTGCTGCAAGTGTTAAAAGGCTAAGACATGCTCTACAACTCATTCAAGCAACAATCACAACAAGTAGCAGTCATTTCACTAGCGGTACATCAACCAATACATATAT
>LPNX010708840.1:83034-104230 GCA_001517045.1 Pseudotsuga menziesii
TGGTTAAGATGAGCTCAACATACAATACATGGATCAATATAACCATAATTTATCAAATTGGACTAAACCACCCAAATAAAGGTAACCCACTCACCAAAAAATAAATGAAAGCACATGGTGGGTCCAAGGAGTGTTTGACTAACTCCCTTTGGGTGTCCCCATGGCACAATAAATAATATAACAATTTAATTCTTTGACTTTTGTGCCTCCTTGAGGAAATTGTGAGCCTCCAAAAAGAGCTCCAAAAAATAATAAAAAATGCCCAAAAAATAGGTGCGGGCCCAATCAAGAGCTGCAACTGCTGGAGAAGGTGTGGACGACATCACTCTCATCATCATGACTCATCCCATGTCATTTCCTTGCCTCAGTAGCCCAAATCGATTTCTTCAATAGCCATTTAATCATTTTTTAATCTGTCTTGGGAAACGTGAACCTGCCAAAACAACCTCCTAGGGTGCCTACGTTGTCAAACTGAGCCCACCAGGATCTCTGGGATGGGGGTACTATGGTATAAACAAGTGGCTGCACCCCCTTATGCCCCTACAACACCCTAGGAGATCCAACTGAAACATCTCCCTGCTCAAATATATCAATCTATGAAGAAAAATTGCATCAAAAAGGTAGAATGAACCTGATCGCATCTGTAAGTGCCCGGAACTAGAAATAAACTGTCTCATTGGACTCAAAGAGTCCAAATCCATCTAAGGTGTATACGCATACCCCTCATAGGTCTCTATCTGACCATTAATCACATCAAATAAACAATATAACCATCTATAACTGATCAGATACCCATAATAACTCAGAATACATCCATCTGCTGCAAGTGTTAAAAGGTTAAGCCATGCTCTACAACTCATTCAAGTAACAATCACAACAAGTAGCATTCATTTCACTGGCGGTACATCAACAAATACATATATAAGCCTTTATTTATTATTACTTAGACTTAGACTTTCAAGACTATACTCACTTCATAGCTGTAGCCAATTGAAAATGACAAGGCTAAGGCAAAGGATGACTTCCTACTCAACATCATGACACTTTGGATAAGGAAAGGGAAAACTCACTATAACCAATGTCGGACAAACAACAACACAAGGAATGGCAGTGCTTCACAAATGGGTGAGTTGTTTAGAGAATGCTTATTCAACTTAGGCATCATGTCTACATCAAGCTTGATCCAAGTTCATTAGGATCATCATTTTATTCCATGGCCTTTTTGGCCTATATGACCCTTCTGGGACTTCACCAGTGCTTAAAAGCACAGCTAATCGCAGCTTTCATCCGGGACATATTTATTTTAACAAGGTCAGCAATTTTTTGATATAGCATATTTTAAACCATTGCTTTTTTGGACCTTTTCTTATACTCTTCAAGAAGTATTTTAGCACTTCATTGCTCTTGCCCTTTTTATATATGTTAAGAAACACAGTTTTATAATTTTCATTTTCCATGGGCGCATATTCAATATTTTCAATACAAGTAGTACATGAGCTTTCAGTTTTAGCCAACACACCTCAAGTGACTAGGGGGAGTTTTGCACAGTGCCAAACATCGGGACAACCGACCAGAATGATTTAGGCATACAATCGAACTTACCAAGGAAAGTTTTGTCACCAACTCAGAGCCGAGACACAATATAAACAGGGAGGCTTATCCAACAAAAGTTCTAGCGGGGAAAAAGGTCCTCCATGCCATAAGTCAAGAAGTCAGTCGAGTTGAAAACTAAACTAGAAGGTAATGGATGGGTGAAGACAATGAATGATGGAGCCAACACTAGCAAGCCAAAACAATGGTGGGAATGACTACCTCTATTCTCCCTAAGGAGGGTAAAACCAATGAGTATAGATCAAGAACTTCCAAGTCTAAATAAGGACATCAATACCAGTGTAGTCAGACTCTTTGAATACTCGTGAGTCTTGTCAAATCTTGCCGAGCGACCACCAAGACGAGTACTCTTGACATACTCACAAGGTAAACTCGCCACTCGTCGAACTCGTCATTTACTCGCAGCATTTGTTATTTACTCGCTGAACTCGTCACTTACTCGCGAGTCCGTTGACTGTTTGACTGTCGCTTTTGTTTTTTGGAGGGAACACGGGGAGAGAATAAGCCCCCAAAACTACACCGCTCTCCACCGTCATCTCATTGAATAGTTTGGCTTCCCCTGAGTTGTTCTCATTTGCCCCCTAGCTATTATCAATTAATCAGTTGTCTGTGTGCTTGGAATTTTGGGAGTGTGCGTGCACTGAGGAAGGTCGCTAACACTAGTCTGAGCACTAAGGACGTGACTAGTCTGAGCATTTTCAATTTTTTTATTGTTTTCATTGAACTTCTATACTTTGGATTTTATAAATGTAAGGCGATGATGCTACCATCGATAGTTTGGTCGAAGATTGCGATTGCTCGTGGTTAGGATAGAAATGATAGTGTATTTTTTACAATTTTCTTTTTCATTTTTTAAATATTTTTAATAATTGTTAATTAATGAAATTTTCTTATTATTTTTGTTTTTAATAATTTTATGGTTTTTATAATTTGTAATTAATAATTATAGTTTGTGATTTCAAGTGAGAAAACACTTCTCGTTAAAATGCATTGCTATGTCTTTTTATCAATTTTTTGAATTGTTATATGATTGAATATTAAATTTTAATTTTTAATATATATGTTTATATATTATTTTTTAAGTTACCACATTTTTAATTTTTTTCATATGTGCCGAGCCTTTGCCAAGTCTTATCCGAGTCACCGAATCTACTGAGTCCCAAGCCAGCCGAGTATTTGCCGAGTCCGAGTCTGACTACACTGATCAATACATAGTACAAGATACAACCAAGTCCATATAATTATGACCACCATATCATGATACCACAAGTTAATACATGTCACAAGAATCAGTATAAGAGCAATAATAACCATAACACAATATAAAATGTTGAGTCATAACCATGCAATAAAATCCATCTGAGACACCATCTGTCCAATAAGAAAGAACTAATATAACACTAGGCATCCATGACTTCTCTGAAATAACATAAATGGCTACATCGGTCCTCAAATCTGAGTGTCCTGAGACTCAATCCTGACATGGGAGAGTACAATAGTCCACTAATACAAAAATGATCCATATAAACTGTTCATCTCAGCATCTCATATGTAAGAGATCTGGCTGAAAAATGTACTGTGTCTGAAAAATAGAATATGGTAGCCTGGCTACTATATAGGTGATAACATCTGGCTCCAACTGGGACAAGGGCTCTGCTAAAAAGAGCGCTTGAGAACCTCAGAATCTTTGGTCCTTGCACTCTGCTTCTCGCATCCTCGATCAGCCCATCCAGCTCTGTAACTGCTACCAAAAATGTACCTGACTACCTGCAACATGTCCAGAGCTATACCAAACTTACAGACCGGTCATCAGAACAATATGTGGATAATATATAAAATACTGAAAATAAAGATGCATGAAACTAAAAAGCAGAACATAAATCTAATCTATAACCATAACTTTCAGTAAAAGTTTCATTTTTATTTTGCAGGATAACAAAAATACGCTAAGAGCTTTAAAAGTGAGCTTCAAACAACAAAGCAAAACTCTATACTACTACTGGGAAGGCTTATTCAAGTCCTACCTACTCTACTCTACCAGGAAAAGTGGGACTCAAGGCTAAGTGGGGTTAGGAATGTATCCCTTCAAATCCCTCTAGTTGACAAGAAGTAGAATCTGTCGTCCAGTAATGGTAACAAGAAGACATATATCACCAACACAACGTTCTACAGAAAAAGTTCCAACCCAGAGATCATTAGCTTGCCCTGATCGAAAATGCAGCAAGTGGTTTTGGATAAGGACTTGACTTCCACTAGGAAATCTATTCCTATTTACCGATTCGGGGACTACTTCAATATTATGTATTGGCATGGGATGGACATCAACAATGTTTTGAGGCTGGGGGGTGATTATCTTTGAACTTCTCCTGGAAGGCACTACATCAAATCTGGGTGGACCACCATCAATGGGAATAGCTATGCTACCAACTAGGATCTCTCTAATCTCTTCCCTTACCCTCTATGGACTTGCATCACTATGAGGAGATACTACATGTTTGACAGTTTCTCCCACTGTTTAGAAATCTCTATCTTCCTTCAAAGGATGAGGATTATGGGATAAAATAGTACCGTGGCTAGATCCTTCCCCTGTAGGAGCATGAATATGCATACCCTCTAGATCGGTTGATTCTACTCTAGGCTGCAGTGCAGGAGAACTAATACTGTGAGATAGATCATGATTGTGAGGACTAGATGATTCAGGTGGCAGGAGAAAATTAGGAATGAGAGGATAAGCAGACCAGGCGTTAATTGGCATGGCTGAAGGAGTTTGGAACATAGCAAGATTATTGAGACAAAAATCTCCTTTGGGCGCATCATTTATTAAGGCATCCTCTTGCCAACTTAGAGAGCTATCATGGACTTGAATTAAGTTACCATCTTCCAAAGATAAATGAGATAATGACCTAGCAAAATCAGGAGCATGGGTGCTACTTACCTCATTATCAACCTCTATTACACCAGACAATTCAAGATGGCTTTCCCACGGATAAATAGGCTCTAGTCCTTGGCTTTCTCTTTCTCTGGTCTTGGCAATCAAAGCAAACCATTCATTCACTCTACGAAATATTCTTTCAACATGGCTAACTTTATCAAATTCAATCATAAGATTTGCAGCATTGTTTTGCTCGGGATCTTGGAATGGGATCTCATTGCTTCTTAATTCCTTTAATTCCTCTGAACACTCACCTTCAGGAATTTCTAAACTAATCACCCTAGCAATTTGAGTTGTTTGATTTTCTTCCGAAGATAAGTCGGAGTCTTCCATTGCTAGAAACATGCTTTCAACATGCCCATACTTCCAAACTTCATTTGCATCTTCTACAAAATGGGCCTTAGCATTATTCAACAATTCTTCCCCATAAGTGTTTTTTATCCCTTCTTCAAAAGTCTCCAGATGCTTCTCATAGCAAGGTTCCCTATTGATCCTGATCAAAGCCCCGTCAGAGTTTGGGACACAAAGGTATCATAGGTCCATCATGAGGTATCCACCTAAACCAGTTGCCCACTTTCTAGATAGAAGCATTCCATATGCTGGGGGTAAGTCAATAACAACTACATCCATCATAGTGGAGATGTCTGAGCATGCAAACAGATCAGCTCTAAGGTTTTTGATCAAACCATAGGATGGCACTCGCCTTGAGTCTATGCCACAAACATTTCCATAAGGCCTAGTCACTTCCAATCCCATTTCCTTCATGACATGCAAAGGCATTACATTCATAGCTGCTCAGGAATCCAACATGTAATTATGCAGGAGCATATTCTGAATGTGCAAGGTTAGGTAAAAGAGAGGGTGACCACCATTCTTTCTCTCATAGATGGCAGATTGTATGTTAACAGGTGGATCCTTTTCATCTTTGCTAGGATGTATCCTCTAAGGACTCTGTATGCGATCGGGTTCTAAAGTAAACTCAGGAGTTTTGTCTTGGCCAATGCCATCAAAGAACTCTTCTACTTGGCTTCTTACAGAGGAAACATTCATCGGTTAAGTTATTGGGATGCTACACATTATCTTGCTCAACTCTTTCTCTATGTCAATGTTCAGATTTAGATCCCCTAAGGCAAGATCTTCTTCTTCCCTTTGTCTTCGTTCATTAATTTTCTTTTGTCAAAGAAAGAGGGCTAGGAATCAACTCTTCATTTATAAATTCTAACCTGTGGTTATTCTTTTGTTTCAGGGATGTCTACTGCACAACATGAGGGTTTAGGCTCATCAACAAAATCTTCTTCCTGCTCCCAAGTTTCCTCCTCTTGCTCCCATGGTTCTTCCTCTAGGAGAATTCTTCCAAACTCATCATCGAAAGACAAATCATTCATGAAATTGATGTTACTTGGTTGGTCATCAAGGTGAATGGTGTTTGTTGGTTCTTCATCATTTTCATCACACCAATTAACATTCCTCTTCTCAGGATTCTCTGGATACTCAGGCCTTCTTCTATTAGGATCTCTCTCAGGACCTCTATTGTTGTTCCAATAAGTTCTAGGGCCATAAGGGTTTCTATGCCTCTCTGGATCATGGAAACTAGCCATGTTTTCGGTCAGAACAGTTAATTGCCTCAACATTTCTTGCATGGTTTCTAATGTGTCCTTTGTCTCTTTTGGCTCATTAACAAGCTCCTTAGGCTTTCAGAGCTTAGGGTCGGATCTAGAAGTGGATGGGGCATAATGATCAAAGAAGTTTTGCTTGCCCATAGATGCCGCATGCTGCTCAACCATCTTTGCATTGAACTGGGCAGTCTTCAAATCATTCGGATTTTTATCCTTCAAATTAAAACCCAACCAACCATCAAAAGCATTCAAATAATGGATAATAATCGCTTGGTCTTTTGGTCTAATCTCATCTAGGATATTTCCTACAATCTTGTCAAATCTCAGGTTGAATTCATGGACTATTTCATTCTCCCTCTTCTTTATGTCAAATAGTTGATGCAAGAGGAACTTCCCATCCAACTTATGAGACGAGTCACTATTAAGCTTTGTGACGAAGTGGTCATAGCGATTGATGGATGAAGCAGGTAATCTATCAAACCACTTCCGCACATCTCCTTCCAGAGAAAACAGAAGACCTCTCATGAATACATCTTCATCCACAGCTCCATATGCTTCCATATGGTCCCAGACTTTATCAATGTGGTCTTCAATGGAGGTAGTTGATACTCCATCAAACCTAGGGACCTTTTCAAAATACTTCTCAGGCATATCATGTGGGGCCCCCGGGATCAGGGAGAAATCTAAAGGTGATGCCTTGGCCTTCCTTCCAAACACCCTAAGGCTTTGTGGAGGACGAGCAGTCTGATTTCCACTAGGGGTTGCTCCAGCCATTGGGTTAGATGAAACTGAAAGGGATCCCAAAGGATGACTTGAGGGAATAGTGAGATTGGACACTCGCCTGTTTTCTCTTGTGTAAGTTATGGGAATTCCTTGAGGGTTTATGGGACGCTCTAGGAATTTAAGATTAATATATCGGGTACGATCCTCAGTGGAGTCGCCAGGTGAACCACACAAGTAATTCACCAAAAAAGATATGTCATATAAAAAGGTGAGGTATGTTGAACCAAGGTAGGCCTCTACCTCCACGGTAACGGTGCCAAAATGTTGGCAAAGAGAACGGGAGTAGAGCCTAAGGATAAATGTCGAACCAGGGTAGGCCTCTACCTTCCCCGGCAACGGCGCCAAAATGTTATTACACGCCTTGTAGTTGCCTATATGAGGTGGATCCAGGATGGATGGTAGAGGGGCAAACAACTAAGGGGTGGAACCATGACTGCTAAGACTCCCGAATGGATGGTTGTCACGCCAATCAAGGCAGCCTTCACTTTATGTTATCCTAGTCCAAGACAACAATGGGGGAGACCCAGATCTGCTCTCGATAGGAGAGATCGGACCTAGACACCAGAAGAAAATTAGATGGAGCTTCAAGGTAATTAAGGTGCAAGGTAAATGGAAACCCTAGCTCTAGGGTTTAGGTACTAGCAACTGGTGGAGATGACCACTGTCTTGGAAAACGTAACTATGACAGGGTGAGCAAGAACAAAGTTGGGACTGCCTAGTACCAAGGGAACAAAATTAGTGAAAGATAGATGACTTGAGTTATCAGTAGGTGTTGGCAAAATGAGTAAGAATGAGGTCAAGATGGGGCTAGCACTAGCTAGGAGATCAGTGCCTCGTGTGCATTGGGCAATGGAGTCAGCAGTAAACCAATGTTTCAGAGAACCCACCTGGGATACACCTTGATCTACGAATCCTAAAGGTAATTGATCCGAAAAAGCTAAGGTACAGGAAAACCAACTCAATGGAAGGCTAGTGCTAGGGCTTAGAAAGATAGATCTGTAGTTCTATGGTTACCTGGAGGATAATAACTCAGCGTTGAAGGAGAAATGAGGTCAAGGTGACCTGATCTACAAGCCCAAATCAGAAAATCATCAGAAAAATCAGATCTAGAAAAGTCAAAATCTGATGAGGGGGGCTAGGAGGTTGAAAAACAATTTTTCAGATTTAGGGCAAACCAAGAAGAACTAGCTCAGCGTTGGGGGTGTTCTAGAGTGCTTGGGCCCTGATCTATCATCCTATCTTGTCAGATTTCAGAAAAAATCCAGTTTTGAGTGAGGGCGCTAACGCTGTTTCAGTCAATTTTTTAGATCTAGGTCAAACTGTCAAGCATTTGAACAGCGTTGGGGTTGATTTAGGCTGTGTGGGACCCGATCTATCCGTCTATGAAGTTAGAATTCAGAAAAACTCAAAACCCTAGCAGCTCAATTTTTTGGTGGGGGTTATGCAGTTTTCTGCTTAAAAAATCAGATCTAGGTCAAACTGTGAGGAATTTGACCAGCGTTTCAGTTGATTTGATGAAGGGGAGGCCCGATCTATGAAACCCAGAAATCGTTTGGTAAAAGATCGGATTATTCCCAAATTTATTGATTTTTAGAGTTTTTAGTGTTTTAGGAGTTTTCTAAAAGGTTTGAAGAAAATCAAGGTACAATGGAATAAGATCTGAAAAGAAGAGACTTACCTGTTGGATCTTACCTGGAAAAGCTTGTAGAAGTCTTTAACAGTGATGATCTTTGCTATCCCGATCAATTCTGGAAGATCCCCGTGATTTCTATGCCGTATGCAAGCTCCAAGCCACCAATGCGCCCCCTACCCTGCATGAGCAAACATCAACCATATTAGATTTTCTTAATATAAGATAAAGAAACTAAATGCTACAAGAAAGTAAAACGAAGTAATCATAGATCACAATGAAACTAATGAAAACCCCCCGATCCAAGACGAAGAGAACCGAGCGAGTTGAGGTCCTCCTACAAAAACGCTTCAGCCAAAATGCCCTCCTGTAGACAAAACAATGATAGCAAAAAAAAATATAGATCTCTTGAGAATTTCCACAATGCTAGTAAGCTAAATATTTTCCAATCACCATTTGAAAACATCAGATGCAAAGCAGATCCCGAAAAATTTCCACAAAAAAGTCTTTCTATTATTCAGATCCAATACCCAAAGACCCCTTGCAAATGCAAAGCTCTCTCCTTTAAATAGAAATGAGAGAACCTCAATCATAACCGAATCCTAACAACTTTCAAAACGAGTGGCTAAGATTAAAAGATGAAATGTTATAATCAATGGTTAAGATGAGCTCAACACACAATACATGGATCAATATAACCATAATTTATCAAAGTGGACTAAACCACCAAAATAAAGGTAACCCACTCAACAAGAAATAAATAAAGGCACATGGTGGGTCCAATGAGTGTTTGACTAACTCCCTTTGGGTGTCCCCATGGCACAATAAATAATATAACAATTTAATTTTTTGACTTTTGTGTCTCCTTGAGGAAATCGTGAACCTCCAAAAAGAGCTCCAAAAAATAATAAAAAATGCCCAAAAAATAGGTGTGAGCCCAATCAAGAGCTGCAACTGCTGGAAAAGGTGTGGAGGACATCACTCTCATCATCATGACTCATCCCATGTCATTTCCTTGCCTTAGTAGCCCAAATTGATTTCTTCAATTGCCATTTAATCATTTTTTAATCTGCCTCAGAAAACGTGAACCTTCCAAAACAGCCTCCTAGGGTGCCTGTGTTGTGAAACTGGGCCCACCAAGCTCTCTGGGATGGGGGTACTATGGTACAAACAAGTGGCTGCACCCCCCTATGCCCCTACAACGCCCTAGGAGATCCAACTGAAACATCTCCCTGCTCAAATATATCAATCTGTGAAGAAAAACTGCATCAAAAAGGCAGAATGAGCCTGATCACATCTGTAAGTGCCAGAAACTGGAAATAAACTGTCTCATTGGACTCAAAGAGTCCAAATCCATCTAAGGTGTATACTCATACCCCTCATAGGTCTCTATCTAACCATCAATCACATCAGAATATAACCATCTATAACTGATCAGATACCCATAATAACTCAGAATACATCCATCTGCTGCAAGTGTTAAAAAGTTAAGCCATGCTCTACAACTCATTCAAGTAACAATCACAACAAGTAGCATTCATTTCACTAGCGGTACATCAACAAATACATATATAAGCCTTTATTTATTATTACTCAGACTTAGACTTTCAAGACTATACTCACTTCATAGCTGTAGCCAATTTGCTAGTGAAGGGTGAAAGGTGAAAATGACAAGGCTAAGGCAAAGGATGACTTCCTACTCAACATCATGACACTTTGGATAAGGAAAGGGAAAACTCACTATAACCAATGTCAGACAAACAACAACACAAGGAATGGCAGTGCCTCACAAATGGGTGAGTTGTTTAGAGAGTGCTTATTCAACTTAGGCATCATGTCTACATCAAGCTTGATCCAAGTTCATTAGGATCATCATTTTATTCTATGGCCTTTTTGGCCTATATGACCCTTTTGGGACTTCACCAGTGCTTAAAAGCATAGCTAATCGCAACTTTCATCCGGGACATATTTATTTTAACAAGGTCAGCAATTTTTGGATATAGCATATTTTAAACCATTGCTTTTTTGGACCTTTTCTTATACTCTTCAAGGAGTATTTTAGCACTTCATTGCTCTTGCCCTTTTTACGTATATTAAGAAACACAGTTTTATAATTTTCATTTTCCATGGGCGCATATTCAATATTTTCAATACAAGTAATACATGAGCTTTCAGTTTTAGCCAACACACCTCAAGTGACTAGGGGGAGTTCTGCACAGTGCCAAACATCGAGACAACCAACCATAATGATTTAGGCATATAACCCAACTTACCAAGGAAAGTTCTGTCACCAACTCAGAGCCGAGACACAATACAAACAGGGAGGCTTGACCAACAAAAGTTCTAGCGGGGAAAAAGGTCCTCCATGCCATAAGTCAAGAAGTCAGTCGGATTGAAAACTAAACTGGAAGGTAATGGATGGGTGAAGACGATGAATGATGGAGCCAACACTAGCAAGCCAAAACAATGGTGGGAATGACTACCTCTATTCTCCCTAAGGAGGGTAAAACCAATAAGTATAGATCAAGAACTTCCAAGTCTAAATAAGGACATCAATACATAGTACAAGATACAACCAAGTCCATATAATTATGACCGCCAGATCATGATACCACAAGTTAATACATGTCACAAGAATCAATATAAGAGCAATAATAACCATAACATAATATAAAATGCTAAGTCATAACCATGCAATAAAATCCATTTGAGACACCATCTGTCCAATGAGAAAGAACTAATATAACACTAGGCATCCATGACTGCTCTGAAATAACATAAATGGCTACATCGGTCCTCAAATCTGAGTGTCCTGAGACTCAGTCCTGACATGGGAGAGTACAATAGTCCACTAATACAAAAATAGTCCATATAAACTGCTCATCTCAGCATCTCATGTGCAAGAGATCTGGGTGAAAAATGTACTGTGTCTGAAAAATAGAATATGGTATCCTGGCTACTATATATGTGATAACAAGATCATAAGCACATTATCATCCACACACGAAATATTTACACATCAATTTTCCTCCAAAGCCTTTATTCATTCCATACAAATATTTCACAAAGGTTAAAGTGGAATTGAGAAGAGGCTCCACCTTGTCATCCTGAACAATGGAGAAGTGACTTGGTTAAATAGAATTTGAGAGAGGTAGGGGGGGTGTAACCACTGAGAGCTTGAAGTCGAGTTGTGGATCTAGATTGGAATGAATCCAAGGAGAGGGAGCCACATCTAAAAAGGAGATGCACCCCTTCCCAAACCTAGCAACACCCCACATGGACGGGTGACACACAAGCTAAGACGTCAACATGAATGAGGAGTGCATTTTTCAACTCATATGAAGTTGCCACATCTCAAAATCAACACCAAACAAGTTGCTTTGGATCCCAATTAACTTGCACTAACTTGGGAACACACTCTTTTTTTAATTTAGTTTCTTTCCAACATTTCCATCCACCACCCCATCTATCATACGCCACACCTCACAAAGCGTGAGCTCCAAATGGGACGTCACTCAAACTTATACTAATTCGCTACCACACTAAATCACTCTCAAATATGATGCTTTAACGAAGAGATGAGGTCGCCACTAAAGGGGGACAAGTTTTCCATGTCATCCAACATGTCAAAACTTGTCTCCTTTGACTTTATTTTTAACTTTTCTTTTGCCAATTTGTCGCACCGTTAACAATAAACTGACATTTTGACGCCTCTTTAGCGAAAAATGGCTTTAAGTGACATTTTAATCACCCGAAGCAGATGAAAACTGGGTCTTGGGGTAAAGAGGATGCTTTGAGTATGAAAACGACCATCCACACACCAAATTCCGCCTCTGGATCAAGCTTTTATTCCCCTTACAAAATTTTTAATTAAACCATTAAACAAATGGCCTAGTTTTGCGGGAAAAAATATTTTCTTGAAAATTAAAAAAAAAACCTAGGGTGACCTAGCACATGTCCATATGAATCAATAACAATGTATAGCACATTCATATACATTGACACGTGAACTTTAATAACCTCCCAAGGTTTAACCACCAAAACGACCATTCCAACTTTAGAGGAGTATGTGAAAAACTCAAAATTATACATCGCCTATTTAGCATTGCATAATTAACAAGGGAAAAAACACCTTGGAACAATCGTCTTGATAGCCAAGTCCTAGGAAGCCACGTTCTTTACAAAAAACCCATGTTAGCACACTTTTTACAATCTTCCCGTTGGGTATGAACATGTGGTAAAAAAGTGAGAAAAGAGCCTTGGAAGGCCTAAATGGACTTATGAACTATGAATTTGAACAAATATTTGTTTATCTTTAGCGGCTCACTTAAAAGTCAAATTGAGTGCAACTCAGGTGGTAACAAGGTTGTAGGCCTCATCCATGCAGTTGAGATACCTGTTTTTCTCGATAGCTAATGTTGGCTCAACTTCTGTAGCCATCGTAATTTGGTACAAGCCTTTGCATTTGAGATAATACAAAAAATTTAGCCTCCACTCAAAATAATTATGTGGCGTGAGAAGAATTGGTCACAAAAAACTCCATTCTGTTTTACTGCATCTTCCTCCTAAACCTGCAAATATAGTGGCTATGCACTCTCTCCTAGCAACAAAGCTTTGATACCATGTGAAATTTTCATAGTGAATCTAGCTCATAGAATGATCATGCAAAGCTTGCAAGAGAGAGAAGAGAAGCAAGACAAGCTTGAGAGAAACAATGAATTGATATTTCAAAATGAGTAAACTACTCATGATATGCTCTACATGGCTAAGTAAATTCGCCATAGTAGTAATGTAGAGTGATCTTAGACACTCGCCAATAGTAAAAGCCACGATTTATTGCAGTAACAACCACAATTTATGGAGGTCGCTATTGGTATGCTTTATGGAAGTAAAAGCCATGCTTTGCTAGTGTGTGTAAAATCTCCAACACTTACATGGAAAAAAATAAAAATTATGTTGGAAATCTTAATAATATCTCCCACACAATGAATCCATTCCTTTCACAACATAAGGAATAGAAGTGCATCCATGCTACACAAAAGTTAAAAAGTTAGATTTTGATTTTGCGTATTAAACTTTGTATATATGATTCTGCAAATGTGATTTTCATACTTTTATGTTGTTCTTTGAATGCTCTAAGAGTGTAGAAAATATATTTGTTTGCACCTAAGCCACCTGACATGAGGACACTGGACACAAAGGATATAATGGACACGAAAATACGAGTGTCCGACATGCACAGGTAACCCCCGGAATTAGGACACAGAGGACAAGTTTTATATATATAATATAGACATATAGATCCAATTTTTTTAAAAACTAAAACATTTACAAATATTCAATAGAAATTACTAATTAGAATCAATACACATTACACATTCTATCATTCACAAATCACAATGAAACACAATGATGATAGCTCAAGATGTCGAAACCATATTTCTCATAAAGTCATCAAAATCAAAATATATTACATAGATGTCGAAATTCCAATGAACTACTAGTTGTAAATAGTGTATACAAAAAGGAATAGATTGTAGATGAGATCATGATGAAAGAATCTCATTTGTCAATAGTCCTCCTCCATGCCTAAATCAACAAACTCATCACTTCCTTGACCCTCTTCTTCCTCTTCAGCTCCTCTTCATCGGGACACAGCAGTCCATACACATTACACATTGTATTTATGATCTCATCTATGATCATAATCTAGAGCTTTTACTCCAAGTTGAGATTCCTACACAGTGTTGACAGTTTGGGACACGATGTCAACACGTGTCCGACACGTGTTTTTTCATATCCCGATTCTAGGACACGAAAAAACACGTGTCGGACATGTGTTGACATCGTGTTCGCATTTGATACAGCCCCACAAGACGTGAGGGGGGTTTTGGACATGTCTGGTGAGTTTGGTTTCCACCAGCCTAACCCTATAGGTAACTACATTAAAAAAACAGTTTCTTCTCGTATAAAATAGTATATTTCCTGTTTGTTATGTGTAGGCATATAATTCTGTTTGTAGGACAATTTTATCCCCAACTCCCATATATTCCAAGAGACCAATCTAATTATTTTCATTAAACCATTGAACATGTAATACGATTGTTTTAGGGAATCTGAAGTTATGACAGTGGTCCAAGGTATGCCATAATCCTAGAATCTATAAGAACAATAAACAATGGCTTACAAATGCTCCAGGCTAATAAGTTCACCAATGTATGAAGGAAGTTCACCAGAAATCATGCAGTTTCTTAGCACTCTGCACAAAGACGTGAAATGTTAGAAATCTTGTTCTTTAGAAGACCAACAACAAAGTCAAATGGCTTGCGCTAAGATAATGGTTATAAGCACAAGAGGTTATTTCACTTACAGTTCAGTCAAATTCGTCAAATTTTTTAAGAATGACAATGATGAGCCACCTGACGTTATGTCACCTAATCTCCTGCCAGCATGCACGGAAAATACATGTCAACAAATAATGATCTCTAATGTCAATTTATGATCCAATTTACTTAATACTTACACTTCCATTTCAAAGTTAGAAAAAGGGCTAGCACAAATGCCAATGAATGTAGAAACAAATACATACAGAGTAGTCAAAGATGTCAAGTTGGAAAAGCTTGAAGGAATTGGACCCTCGAAAGGGTTCCCCTGTAGCCTCCTGCATCACCATTAGATTCAACATCGTGAGCAAAGCCATAGAAGAATGTAATAGAATATGTACAATGTGCGTCGAATGTGTGCCATTGTAGCGGTACACTAAACTTAAGATAGAGAAGAACAAATTATGGACCAATATATAACTTTAAGAGTTTTATATATTAAAAATTTGTATAGCCTCTTACATTTGAGAAAATATTTGATAATACAGACGTTGCTGAATTAATACTTACAGCAGGTAAGATTGGGTGAGAAGATTTTTGATATTACATAAATTGTTGAATTAATGCTTACAGCAGGTAAGGTTGGGTACAGTTAGTTACAAGGATCTGTACTCAGCATAACTCTTGTACATATACATGTAAATGCTAACCAAGGTGTTCATAACTTCATATAGATGTAAGTTGCTTTACATACATCCTAACAATATCAGGTATATATAAGTTGACTACAAATCAAGTAACCCCTACGCTGATGTATGATATGTTGAAGCATCTTCTGCATAGTGAAGATCATCCAAATGACGACAACAGGATTTCTGATTACCCCATTTTTCAGAAAACATTGTACCAAAATAGTGATAGGAATGTATAGAGTTTTTCACCATGAATTTAGCAAAAATATTTTCATGACCTCCTTTTCATCCAAAAAATCAACAATAAAAATTATTATATCTAGCCTATTGTTTGGTAACGGACAAACTACCTTACCACAAAAAAAATCTATGATTTTATTTATTCATATGACTGTCCTTCAACCAGCATAGATCTATCTTAAACCCGGATCTGTCAAGTACTGAGAGAGATCCAATTTCTTGAAGTGTAAATTTTTTTTTATCTTAAATTTTTTACACGTAAAAAAAAAATTTACACCTCAAGAACTTGGATCCTCTTTGTGCTTGATGATCTATGCTGGTTTAATTTTCTTTTATTTTATGAGCCAAGATGAATATTTTAATTACTTTTTATTTTTGGTAACTTATTAGCCAACATGAAATTTTTTAGTTCTTTTAGTTTTGGTAAGTTATGATACAACATGAATTTTTTAATTACTTTCTTTTGCATTTTGTGTTTGGCAACTTCATGTTACATAACATTACATGACATCTCCCCCATACTAGACTGTAGAGCACCTTGCTACTCTAGGTGCAAAGACAAAACCCATAATGCTTTCAGGCAAGAAATTAATAGGTTGAATCTTAGGTAACCTGCCTATTTTCTAATTGATATAATCACTAGCATAGATCCATCTTAACTATGTCTCTATAAAATGCCGAGAGGGATCAAATCTCTTATGGTGCACCCCTTTACAGTTCATAAATACCCCGAGTGTAAGCAATGCATAAATCTTTACTTTACCTTATTGTACGTGCAATTTACCCTATTATTTATTAATATGTATTTATTAAAAAACTAATATCTAATTCATTGTTCTAATATTAACTCAACAATAAACAATCTAATATATTTTCTGTTATAATCATACACACTCCAACTATTCCAATCAGACTATCTTACAAATAGAACATAATTGAATTACTTGATTAATTATGAAGTAAAATAGTTGTTTATTCTTTATTTACTCAAAATTAATATCTAACTCATTGTTCTATTATTAACTTAAAAGTACGTTGTAATTGTCCAAGCACCAACTATTCCAATTTGGAATTATGTTGTAAATGATAACACATAAATCCTACAAATAGACAAAAATTGCATTAATTAATTAATTATGAAGTAAAACATTAATTACTCAAATTATCATGGAATTGCCGACTATTTCAAGTTGTAAAGTATAACACATAATCCTACAAATAGGAAAAAGATGCATTTATTAATTAGTTGTGAAGTAAAATACTTGCAATTCACTCTGTTACCGCCTAATTCACACCTCGGGTCACTAGGCATAAATCTTCAAGCCACTGGGTGCGACCTTGAGGGCAAGCAAGAGTCAAGTGTTGTCACTTGATATTGACTCCATCTAGGGTCTCTCTCCTAGCAAAGCCAAGGGGGGTGCTCCCTAGTAAAATAATCTAAGACTGTTTTAATCTATGAAAATAAAACAACTAATCTAGGAGATGTAATGATATAAAATATTGTAACTATGCTAATCTGCAAAATAAGTTAAATCACCAGCATATAAATGACATTCACTCAACACGTCAATTAATTTAAATGCTCAGAAATAAATGATATGATAAAGACCAGTGTTGTTGGAGTGCTTGCGTGAATGAGGATTGCTAGTGATGTCTCAATAAGTATTGCAATTTGTTTCTTGCCGATGTGCATACCATCAACTGAAAATCTTTTGAATGGTTGTCTCCCAGCAGAAAGGAGAGGTGCAGCCTTGGGGGAAAGCAAAGAATCAGGTGCTGTTACCTGATTCCTACTCCTCCGTTTAGGCAAACTCCTAACGAAGCCAAGGGGGATAGTCCCTAAGAGAGTTTCTAAGACTCAAAAGTTTTTTAAAGATTAATTAGATGCGTGATGCGGATGGGTGTTGTTTAGGAGTTTTCTGAAAGAAACTTACAATAAAATAACCAGTAAATACTCGCATGTAGAATTAGAAATAAGCAGCCATTATTTGACAACTGCAAAATTAAAGCAAAGCATTCATAATATTGAAAAGATGAAGAACGATGCTTCAGACAGATAAAAATAAAGGACCAATGCCAAATGGAGTTCTTGAAAATGTTTTGCAAATGATTCTTGGTAAATTTTATTGTAAATTTTAAAGATGAGTTGATTATTAAATGGGAAGGGAATCTCCAAGATATACCTTTCAATACGAGAGATATGTCCAAAACCCTTATCCGATACGGCTATCCGCAAGGAATATGTAGGCTGGTCTGGAGACTCTGAGGCTATGTTCAACACTACACCACAAGGGTGTACCTAACTGGAACCTCGAGGTCACTGACCAGTTGTTCCCGCTTCCTTTGGGTAATTTTCCACCGCAACGGCTTAAATCTAGGAATTGGATCTTCGCCTGGGAGAAGTTGATAAATTTTATTATGATAAAAATAGATTTAGAATGTGAGAATTAAAAAAGTATACGGCTGCTTCTGGGTATCCCAACTAGGTAGAGCATACATAGCGTAGCACAGATGTTTATTTTGATTTTAGTTAAGGGTGAAGAAGAACCATTGTAACAACCCTCTGACAAAGAGCACTCTTGATCCACCTTATGGCGAGATTCAAGAGATTTATGAACAAAATAAACCAAAGATGTTGAGAAAGTAAAAGAATTAAACTAGGCAATAAACTCTCCAACAGTGAGCACTCTTGATCCACCTTTCGGTGAGATTCAAGATATTTTTTGTTCATTTTTTACTTAACAATATAATAAACAAAAGTAGTAAAGCTAAGCTAAAAAAATGAAATAAATCCTCTCTGATATAGGGTGCTCTTGATCCACTTTTCAATGAGATTCAAGAGACTTTGGGTTCCTTCTTTTCTTTTAGCAATTAAATAAAGGAAAAAGTGTTGAAATAAAACTACACTAACAAAGTTTTCTTTTTTATGAAAGACAAAAGATTAATCTACTCTAACAGTTATTATGCAAGTAAAAAAGAAAAAAGGAAAAAGCAGAAAACAAGGACAATACAAGCTTTCCTGAAATGGGGGAAGTGGGGGGTGTGGGAGCCTTTATCCCACTTGCTCTTTATTAACTTGTTACAATGCTTTTGGAAGAGTGCCCTTTGATCCTTGAAGAAAAGGTCAAAAAAATCCCAGAAACTGCTTGGAAAAGAAGGGGAATGAAGGAGGGGGATGGTAGATGGATCGTGGGTGCTCTAGATGGCCTAAAGCTTGATTTTTCGGCAGCACCTCCCTCTCTTTTTCCTTCGACCTGCTAAAAACCAACAAGTAAACAAGCTTAGAATATGGTGGCATGCATGAAAATCAAATAAAAAAATTTGAAATTTTTTGTACTTCGAAATTTTTTGAAATTTTACTAAGTATGGAAACCAAAAATTTAGCCTAGATCTAGTTAAATGAAGAAGCTTTTAAAAGTATTTCTAGATCTATCTAACATGCTAAAACAAATAGATTTGAATGAACAAAACTTGAAGGAGCTAGATCTACTTGACTAGCACAATTAACACAAAGTAACAGGAAATGAAGAAAAAATTGGTTTTAAGAGAGGAAGAAGAGAAAAGCTTTGCTCAAGCTTGAATCCTTCTAAAACTTAAAGGTATGGTACTAATGGGCACAAGAACTTGTAGACTCCTCAATATTTGAAGAAGAGGGCGATGCAACTTAGCTCTTCCCCTTACTCCAACATTGCAGCCTGCAAAAACTTGTTCACACTTGCACAAAAATGGATCAAATCTAGTACATTAAACCAATGGAAACCAAAAGAGCATGAATACAACTTAATAAACAATGCTACTCTCGAATCCCAAGAATCCAAAATATAAGTAAATAAATTGAAGTATCAAATATTTACCCTATGTGTTTCAAAAAACCCTCCAAGCTAGATTAATTACCAATTTTACTCCAAGCATAAACAAATTAAAACAAGATTACCTCAATAAGCATACACCATTCACCATGTGACATGAACACCAATGGACCTCCAAAGTCTCAATATTATTTAGATGATAACAAAAAATTACATGAGCAGAGGTTCCTTACTTCCATTTGGAAGGAGGAAGGCCTCTTATTTATACAAAAAATAGAAGAGAGGGCGCATAAACCCTAGCGCAAGCATCAAGGAGAGATTAAGGGGGCGCAACCCTCACTGACTGAAGCTTCAGCAGTTGATTTGGAGTTGAACTGAGCTCTAGTAGATGAGACTGGGGTGAGGTGGTCTCCACCCAGGCAAGGCGCCCCCCAGTCTCATTGGAATTACCACCCGTCCAATAAAAACTTGCCAAAGGATGAATTCGCCCATGCAGAGTGAAGGAGGGGCAAATCCCAAGAGATAGTTAACTATTGATCTCCGATACTGATTCAAATCAGTTCGGATTTTATTGGAATCTTCCAATATGCCTTTTTCCAAGCTAATTAGCCCTTTATTTTATTCAATTCGACTTATTTTGGAGAGTTTTTTATTTATCTCCATTTAATAAAATAATGATTATTTTAATTAAATATTCCTCATTTATTGATTTTGAAGAAATATTCAATTAAGTGAAAAATAATCATCCAAAACTTAGGGTAAGTGTGTCTAGGGGTTAAATGAGTGTTTTGGCTTAGAAAACAAGTCTTTATTTGTCAAAATCCACCCCCAGACCACTTAGTTATTACATTTTGAAAATTTTCAATTAAACCATAGGAAAAATAGTTTAATTAATTGAAAATTTTAATTATTTTTCCATAGTAAAAAATAAAAAATAAAAAATCCAAGGACGTCCGGTAAAAAAAATTCGAAGATTGTTTTAACACATCTCGGGACTTAGGAAATGACCACAGAACATACCAATAGTGTCTAGTAGGTTCATATTTTAATTTTGGACTCTAATAACCCCCCAAGGCCTAACCGCCAAATTTGGGCATTCCAACTTTGGAGGTAGCAGGAGAAAAACTCATCAATTATAACTCGGCTAAAGAAAAATAAATAATCGACAAGGGAAAAAACTCCTTTGAAGACCCTATTTGATTGTTAAGTCTACGAGAACCGAGCCACTCAAGACCCCCCTACTAGCACACTTTATTACAACCCCATGGGGCATGGTCATTTCTACAAAAAATAAAAACGGCTAGCCAAAACTGGCTAACTCTGGAACAAACTGAAATTCTGAACTCTGGCAATGAACATGCATCATGTTCAATAACTAGTGGCTCAATAGAAAGTTCAACTATTGTACAAAATAGTTGGTAACATGGCTCCAACTGTGGGACGTGTGCTCGATCTAGTCTCTTATGCAAGGAGAGCATACGAGAACACCATAATCTCCGATTTATATATCCTATAAAAACATCTCAACTTGACAAGAAAACCTTAGTAGCACAAGTTTTA
>LPNX010708840.1:113010-125899 GCA_001517045.1 Pseudotsuga menziesii
TCATACACCAATAATAACTCAGAATACATCCATCTGCTGCAAGTGTTAAAACGTTAAACCATGCTCTACAACTCATTCAAGTAACAAAATCAACAAGTAGCATTCATTTCACTGGCGGTACATCAACCAATACATATATAAGGCTTTATTTATTATTACTCAAACTTAGACTATCAAGACTATACTCACTTCATAGCTGTAGTCATTTTGCTAGTGAAGGGTGAAGGGTGGAAATGACAAGGCTAAGGCAAAGGATGACTTCCTACTCAACATCATGACATTTTGGAATAGGAAAGGGAAAACTCACTATAACCAATGCTGGACAAACAACAACACAAGGAATGGCAGTGCCTCACAGATGGATGAGTTGTTTAGAGAGTGCTTATTCAACTTAGGCGTCATGTCTACATCAATCTTGAACCAAGTTCATTAGGACCACATTTTATTCCATGGCCTTTTTGGCCTATATGACCCTTTTGGGACTTCACCAGTGCTTAAAAGCACAGCTAATCGCAGCTTTCATCTGAGACATTTATTTTTAATAAGGTCAACAATTTTTTGATATAGCATATTTTTAACCATTGATTTTTTAGACATTTTTCTTATACTCTTCAAGGAGTATTTTAGCACTTCATTGCTCTTTCCCTTTTTACATATGTTAAGAAACACAGTTTTACATTTTCATTTTCCATGGGCGCATATTCAATATTTCAATACAAGTAGTACATGAGCTTTCAATTTTAGCCAACACACCTCAAGTGACTAGGGGGAATTCTGCATAGTGCCAAACATCGGGACAACCGACCAAAATGATTTAGGCATACTATCCAACTTACCAAAGGCAAGTTTTGTCACCAAGTCAGAGCCAAAACACAATATAAACAGGGAGGCTTGTCCAACAAAAGTTCTAGCGAGGAAAGAGCTCCTCCATGCCACAAGTCAAGAAGTCAGTCAGGTTGAAAATTAAATTGGAAGGAAATGGATGGGTGAAGACAATGAAATGATGAAGCCAACACTAGCAAGCCAAAACAATGGTGGGAATGACTACCTCTATTCTCCCTAAGGAGGGAAAAACCAATGAGTATAGATCAAGAACTTCAAAGTCAGAGTAAGGACATCAATACATAGTATAAGATACAACCAAGTCCATATAATTATGACCTCCAGATCACGATACCACAAGTCAATACATGTCACAAGAATCGGTATAAGAGAAATAATAACCATAACACAATATAAAATGCTGAGTCATATCCATGCAATATAATCTATCTGAAACACCATCTATCCAATGAGAAAGTACTGATATAACACTGGGCATCCACTACTGCTCTGAAATGACATAAATGGCTACAACGGTCCTCAAATCTGAGTGTCCTGAGACTCAGTCTTGACATGGGAGAGTTCAATAGTCCACAAATATAATCATGATCCATAAAAAATGCTCATCTCAGCATCTCATATGTAAGAGATCTGGCTGAAAAATGTACTGTGTCTGAAAAATAGAATATGGTAGCTCGGCTACTATATATGTGATAACAAGCCTTTTATAAAAAATAAATGCTAGGACACTTTTTACAATTTCCCCAAGGGGATATGAACATGCATTTTATTAAAAAGAACAGACCAAAACTGGTCCTTATGTAACCACAGAACTTCTGAGCACTGAAAATGAAAAATTGACTTGTTCAATACTCTGGCGGCTCACCGAAAATCCCCTAAGTGCAACTTGGGGATAACATCTGGCTCCAACTGTGGGACGTGCATTTATTTGATTTTTATTCAAAAAGAGTGTGCGAGCAGCCCAAAATCTCTGGTTCCTGCACGAAATTAAAGTGCATCGGTACCTTATATATATATATATATAATTCAAATTCCAAAATGAAATACATAAGTTGCAACAATGTTTGTCTATATAAAGTAATGAAAAATCTATGGTACATACATAATATACAAAAATTTAACTATGATACAGAAGATAATGTACAAAATTATGGTACAAAAGGAAAAACTGAAAGGAAAAAACATGAGGGTTTAGAAAATCCCTTAGAATTCCCCCATGGGCATTAAATGTCATTGTCGAAGAACAATTTCAATT
Organism: Pseudotsuga menziesii; assembly: GCA_001517045.1. Classification (NCBI taxonomy): domain Eukaryota; kingdom Viridiplantae; phylum Streptophyta; class Pinopsida; order Pinales; family Pinaceae; genus Pseudotsuga; species Pseudotsuga menziesii. The sequence goes on from LPNX010708840.1 coordinate 115,109, forward strand.
GTTGCCCATTCACTGGTAAGAGCAACTTTCCCCCTTACATAGTGTTAAGGAGAAATGAATTTGTGCCAGCCACGCCATATATAATGTATGGACCCATCCATAGGTTGTTAAACTTTTTTTGCTTTCCCGGCTTCTCTCTCCTTTTATCCCAAAGAAGAATTGTATCCCCAATCTGAAAAGGTCTTGGCGTAGCCGACTTGTCGAAGGTTCTTTTGATCTTATCTTGGTTTCTAATACTGTGGTCAAGGGGCTTTCTTTAGTTCTCATCTAGTTCAATAATCTGATTGATCCTATTGGGCATGGAATCTTCCTCCATTTCATACTCTTGGAGCATTTTCATGGTAGGTAACTGGAGTTAAATGGGCAATGAAACAGTCAAACCATATACAAGTTCAAAAGGGGTTTTCCCAGTTGCACTTTTCTTAGTTATCTGATCCGCCCAAAGTGCATACTTAATCTTACCATACTATGAATTCTTATTATTTCCAACTTTTTTCTTAAGGATAGTCATTAAGTTCTTATTGTTGGACTCTGCAAGACCATTACCCTGCAGGTAATAATTTGAAGAATGGGATAGGATAATTCCATATTTGAAGCAAAAGTTGGTGAACTCTACAGAACTAAAAGATTTGGCATTATCAGTTGTTATTTTGGCTAGAGCACCAGATCTAGTAATGATGTTATTTTCTAGAAAATCCATAACAACTTTATGAGTAACCTTTTTAGTGGGGATAGCCTCCACCCACTTAGTGAAATAATCAGTGGTTGTTAAAATCCAACAATAACCATTGCTAGAGTTGTCTTTGAATTTACTGATGAAGTCAATCCCCCACTACTGGAAAGGAACTTGAACCACAACTGGTTGCAAAGGTAAGGCATTCAACCTAGGCTTCCCAGTGAACAACTGGCACTGCTGACAACTCCTGACCAATTTATGAACATCTGCAAATAGGGAGGGCCAATAGTAACCTGCTCTAAGGATTTTGTGGGTTGTCGTATCTGCTGCATAATTCCCTCCACAAAATCTTGAATGGAACTTAGTCAAGAGCTGCTTATACTCTTGCTCATTAACACATCTAAGGATCACTCCATCTGGATTTCTCCAACCCAGTCCCTCCTGGGTGATACAATATTTGACGGCTTTTAACCTTAAATCCCTTCTTTTATGACCTTTTAGATGTTCAAGGCATGTAAGGTTTTGAAGAAAAAACATAATACCAGAGTACCAATGTTGATCTAAACGCTGCAATTCTGGAGGCATGCTCGGTGTAGGTTCTTCATTCTGACAAATTATTCCTAAGTCTTCTTCATTACCCTAGGTTAACATTTTTGCTAGGCCTTTCCCTTTGATTAATTTCGTGGGTTTAATCTCTAGATCATACTCATGTATTTTAGACACCCACTTACCTCTTTTACCTAAGCAATCTTGTTGACACAAGATATCCTTTACTGTTGAGTGAGGTACCTAACAGACTATGTTTGAGTAACCAACATATGTTCTGAAATGCTTCAAAGATCTTACTAAGGAAAAAGCTTGTTTTTCCATGGTTGTATATTTAAACTTGGAGTGTTGCAAGTCCTGGGTCATGGAAGCGATGGGTTGCTCAAATCCTTCATTGTTTTTCTGGAGCAAAACCCCCGCAATAGTATCCGGGATGACTAAGACAGGAGATCTAGTGATGGATTCTTTAATGCATCTGAAGGATTCTCTACCTTCATTAGTCCACTCAAACTTAGTATCCTTTTTCAACAACTTTTGCAAAGGTTTTATGTACTCAGCTAAGTTTGGGATAAATCTTCTAATGAAATTGATGTGCCCATTAAAAGATTGGAGAGATTTGACATTTTTAGGCAAGGGAATCTTCTTGATATCTTCAATCCTTTCAGGATCAACTTTCACCCCGTATTTAGAGATGATATTCCCTAGAATCTTTCCTTCGTCGATTCCAAAAAACAGACTTTGCCGGATTAAGAGAAATACCATATTTCCTACATATTTCAAAGACTTGCTTAAGATGGCTTATGTGACTGGGTCTTTCCTTTGAAAAAATAGTCAAGTCATCTTGGTAAATCTCTATGAATTTTCAACTCAACTCCTTGAATGCATAGTCCATGGCCCTTTAAAAACTGGCCCCAGCATTTAGCAAACCGAAAGGCATCCTCAAATACTCAAAAGTACCCCAAGGGGAGGTAAAATTAGTTTTATGTCTATCTTCCTTCTGAATCACTACCTGGTTGTACCCTAAAAACCCATCCAACATGGACATCATGCCCGCCCCTGTTGCTCTCTGGAGGAGGGTCTCCATATTAGGCAAAGGATAATTGTCCTTCTCACAAGCTATGTTTAGATTCCTGAAATCTATACATATCCTTAGACTACCATTCCTTTTCCTTACCACCACCAAGTTAGAGCACCAGGATGAATGTTTTGTTGGTGCAACAATCCCTGTAACTAACATATTTTCAAGTTCCTTTTTAACCATAGGGGCTAACTTGGGGTTTATTTGTCTTAGTTTTTGCCGAAAGGGTTTGACTTCTTTGACATCTTGTTTTAAAGGAATGGTATGTTGGAACACATCTTCTCGATATGCCTTAAGCTCATCATATGTGAAAGCAAATACATCCCTATATTCTTTAACCAAGTTTATTAAGTCATTCCTTTCCTTTTCAAATGTCCATTTTCCAATTTTTATCAATTTTGGGTTTTTATTTGATCCAATGTTGATTTCTATGTAATCGTTAGGCTTCATTGAATCAATATTATTATTTCTACCATCATGTCTATCAAAAATGTGTTCGAGTCCAACAAGGCCACGAGGTACTGGATTATCAAACTGATTACCTTCTCCATGATACTCTTTCCCTTCCTCCCGAAAGTTGACACTAAAGTTGGAAAATTCATCCACATTATGAAGAAACTTCGGAATTTGTTCATCACTTTGGAAAACCTGCCATTGTTCCATGTTTTCTAGAACAGATGGTCTAAAATTTATCTCTAATTTACCATCACCGTTCAACAATTCCTCGGAGGGTTGGAGAGTTGAGGCTACTACAACCAGCTTGTTTGCCAAGCCGTTTTCATCTCTATGAATTGAAGTTAAGTTTAAAGCATCAAAATGTTCCATCATGTCCCAGACTGCATTTCTATATTTTTTCAACCTTTTACACTTACAAGCAAATTCATTCTTAACCTGCAGGATTATCAAACCAGAGTCGCCACTTATGCTTAACATTTTTATCCTCATATCCTTTGTCATTTCCAAACCAAGTAAAAATGCTCCATACTCTGCTACATTATTAGTCCCCTCAAACTCCAATCTATAAGCAAAGTTGAATATTTTCTCTTTAGGCGATGTGATGACCGCACCTGCACCCTTCCTAGCTCTGGAATGAGCACCATCAAATTTCATCCTCCATATCTCATCTACCTTCTCATCTTTTATTTTTTCTTTAAGGGGAGCCAAAAAGGTAGAGTAGCAAATATAGGTTCCAATATCATCAGTGTTGTAAACATACTCATTTAAGGATTTCTTAGGGTTTTCAACATGGTACTTCTTTTCCTTTTCATTACACAGCTTTACCCAAGAATATTTTGATGCAGGTATCGCAGCATAAGTCCAGTCCATTTGGATCCATCCTCCCAAAGTAGCAGCCCACTTTCTGGACAACAACATCCCCCATTTATTTGGTACATCAATCACGAGAATGTCCATGGCTATGTGAATATCTGGGTACTTATCCAGTCTCACCTGTTGATTTAGGATGACTCCTACTACATCCACTTCTCTGAAATCCATAGCACAGACATTTTGATAAAGCCTAGTTGTTCTTAAGTTCAATTGTTCCATAACTTTCCTAGTCATTATATTGGAAGAGGATCTTGAATCAAGCATACAGTTATGTAGAAGAAGGTCACCCATCATTAATGATACATAGAAAGGGGGATGATCTTCTTTTCTTGAATCCATAGTATGCAAAATTACAATCGGATCATCTAGGACATTATTTTGAGTTGGAGGAGGTTCTTCTAAAGGTTCTTTGAAGTCTACCCTTTTGGGAGATGGACCGTTTAAGACTTTCAACAACTTTTCTCTTTGTTCTGGAATTTTAACTATTTCACTTGCAAGGACTAACACTTTAGATTTTGAAAACCAAGTTCCCAAATCAAGACCTACATCATCTAAATCAGGGAGAGTGGTTACCTTAAGAGGATACTGTTTACTCTTTGAAGTTCTTGGACTATCCCTTCTCTGATAGGTGATGCCTTTGAACTTAGGCATTCCTTTAATTTGTTCAGCTGTAGTCTTAGCGCCAAAGTTCTTAGTAAGGTTATCCAATTGTTGACTGTACTCTCTCGCTTGACTCTAGGTTTCCGTGGTGACAGAATGGAGTTGTCCTACTCTGTTGACGTACTTAGGCTCTCTTGAATATTCTTCACTATCACTTTATTATGGAAAACCATGCTTTAGGATTTGATAGGCCATGTAACAGGTAGACTCTTCATGAAGGGCCTTACAGGGTCTGTAGTAGGGAATGACTTCTTCAACCATGTTGGTGGAATCCAGTTGATTAGGAGGCCTTTTATCTTGTGGGGCTTTCTTTTGAACCCAATTTCCCTTAGGACGAAAATTCTTCTGACTTGTTTGAGCTATTTCCATGTTTATTACCCGGTTTTTCATATTCTTTAGTTGATTTACATAATCAACTTGCAAGGCCTCCATTCTATCATTCATCTCCTTCATTTTCTTGTCATAAGTCTCCTGTATATGATTCGTGGAATCCTTAGCTTTAATCTCTTGTTGCTTAGGAGGGATAAGGGCTCTTGTGTATCCAGGAATGTTCGATTTACTAGAAGATTGCATATTCCTGTCAGTTTTAATGGTCATTTCCTGGGCCATCAAAAGAGTGGTAGGGTCTTTATCTCTGAGTTGATATTGCATTTCTCCATTAAGAGCTTCAATATAGTAGACTAAGATGGACTGAGCAGTAGGTTTGTAGTCAGTATGGATGGCATTCGTCAGATATGTGAATTTCTTGTTGAATTCATCCATTGTTTCATTCTCATTTGTTTTTATGTTGGTCAAAGTAGCTAACTGATGTCGAGGCTCTTTCGTTCCACCAAACTTGTTGGTGAAAGCAGTTTTAAATGTTGCAATAGTTGCAAAGGAGTTATCTGGCAAGTTGTTGAACCAGTTACCAACATCTCCATACAAGGAAAGAGAAAACGTTTCATATACGCATCTTCGTGTCTATGTGCAGGATCTTTGATAAAGGCGCTAATACATCTGGAGAAGTTTTTAAGATGAAGATTTGCATTCATGGCATCAGTGCCAGTGAACATGGGCAGTTTGTCTACATCTTTATCTGGTAGATTGTGATGTTGACCTGCTATCTGAGAGATGTGAAGGGGACTGAAATATTCACGCATTCTATCAAACAAACAATTATTATTGTCAACAAAAAGACTATGGATGTCCGTAATAGACTCAGATCCAAGATTCTTAAGGATTCTACGAGAAGCTAACCTATTTAGTCTCCTCCTATAATCATTTTCAGATTCAGGGATGAAATCAAGTAGGCCTACAAAGTTTCTTCTTAGTGAGTGTGTTTATTTACAGTGGAGTCACCAGATGGATTCAAGTCTAAAATCAGAGAGTTGTTAAACTAAAAATCTATCAAAAGACAAGGTAAAAACTAAGGAAAAAGTTGTCCAAGAACAAAAGATTTGTCCCCAGCAGCGACACAAAAAATGTTGCCCGTCGATGTGCACACCGTCAATAGAAATATTTTGAAATTTGTTTCCCGAGTGGGAAAGGTGCGGCCTTGGGAGAAAGCAAAGAGTTAGGTGTTGTCACCTAATCTTGACTCCTCCGTTTAGGCCACTCCTAACAGATCCAAGGGGGGTAGTCCCTAAGAAAGAGTTGCTAAGGCTCTAGATTTTATTAAGTTATGGATTAGATGGTTGTTAGGAGTTTATAAGTGATTCACTGAAATAAGATACTGCAATTTATAGTTTACTATGACAACATAAAAGGAGATATGGCATTCATAACATGATATGACTGAAAACATAAATACAGAAACAAATTAAAGCAGTGCCAAAAATGGAGTCAAGGTAAATAAGTGCTGTTGAAAAAATGAGAAATGTTTTGCAATGTACTTGGTCATTTTTAAATTATTCAATGATGAATGGGTTAATGGGAAAAGGGGATTCCCGATATATCGTGAGGTACTGGGAATATGTCCGTATTCTAGGAAGAGTGGCTCCGCACAGGAAAATGTGGGCTAGATGGAGTCATGGGGGCGTGTTCAACACTACAGGAACAAGGATGTAGCCTAACGGGACCCCATGGTCACTTTCTAGTTGTTCCCGCTTTCCCTGAAGAATTTTCCCACTACTTAGATTCATTACGTCGGATTTCGGTAATGTTTGAGGGTTCTAAATTTTATTAATGTGGCTAGATTACTTAGATGTGAGAGATTAATAAATGCACAATACCGCTTTTGATATCCCCAAGTATCAAACTAAGTCGCGAGGGGTAGAGCATACACGGTAGAGGCAAAATGTTTGTTCCGATTTAGTGAATAACGAAATAACAAAAGTGCTAATCTATACAACCCATTAAGGATGGATTGTGTGCTTGTGATTTATTCTAAGCAATACATTAATTTTGCATATAAGAAAACTACAGTCAGGGATCTCTTTCAGGACAAAGCCTTACTCAGGAGGTCAAGACTAGGTTAGATCTACAAATATATAAAACCAAAAGAAAACTAAAGATTCTAAAGTAATATTTGAAATAGAATCTAGCAATATAACAAATGCAAAACTAATCTAAAACTTTTAACTTAAAGAAGGAAAGAAACAACCAATCACATCAAAGGGCGATACATGCTTCCCCCAAATAGGGAAAAAGGGGTGTGGGAGCCATTATCCCACTTGCTCTTTTATTATTTGTTCCAATTAAACTTCTTTGAAGAGAAAAACACTTTTTAACCCTTGAAAATGGGTCAAAAGGGCTCAAAATTGTTGCCGAGAAGAAGAGGAAAGAAGACGGGGGAGGTAGGATTTAGTATGGGTGCTCCGGATGGCTTAATACTCAAAACTTCGGCATCATATCCCTCCCTTTTTCCATAGACCTGCTAAAAACCAGCAAGCTTAAAATTCCAAAATAGTGGGTTAATGCTTTAAAAATACATAAAAAATACATTACTTAAGTACTTGTAAAAATGGAAAAAATTGGGACTTTTAAGTACGAAAGCAACTAGTGATTTAGATGTAGTATTTAGAGATCAAAACTTGCAATATTTTAGATCTAAACATATGCAAATAAAGAGGAATGATAAACACATTATATTAATTTTACTTGCAATAATAAAGTGACCAAGAGAGAGGGAAAGATTTGCTTGAAGAAAGAAGGATCTCAAGCTCCAGCTTGAATGTAGTGAAGAATGAAGAGTTCCTGCAGCACAAGAAGCATTAGATATCAAACAGGAGGAAGTGAAGAGAAAGAGGAAGCAACCAAGCTCTGATTTCTCCTTCACTTGTGGTGATCTGCAAAACTATAAAACCTCAAACAAAAAGGGATCAAATCCAATGTGATAACACAAATAAGATGAAAAGAGCACCAATATTACCAACTACAGCATGCTACTTTCCATTCTTAGCTAATTAAACACAAGAAAGCAACTTGAAAACCTCAAATTCCTAATCTATGGATTAGATATAGCCTTCTTAAGCTAAAAATGACACCACAATTTGCATATGAAGAAATAAAACTAAGCTAATATCACCTCATGAAGCACAATCATTCACCATGAAAAAAGATCTTGTACACAATGGACCTCCAAAGTCTTCACTTTTATTCATAAACAATTACAAAGCATTACAAGAGAAGAGGTTCCTTTCTTCCGTCCCAAATGAGGAAGAATGCCTCGCTTTTATAACAAAACCCAGCCCCAGGGGGGCACCAACCAACTGAAGATCAACTCGGAGTGCAACTGAGTTGAAATGAACTTGAACTGAGCTTGGACTGAATCAATCTAGAGTTGAAGTGAAGATGAACTGAACTCACTAGCCCAACAAATGACAACACACCCAAAACCTCACCAAACACACCACACGTGTGATCTTTCCTTCCTCATGCGAGTCGAACAACATCCATGTGATGGTCAAATTAAAGAAAGGTTTGTTCCAAACTTTGGCTAAAATAACAAAGGTTTATTAATGAATGGGGAGGGGTCCACCCTCACCCATTCATATCCACCCAAGACCTAGCGTAGGTTCCAAGCTTAAAGTTTGACGTCCTACTCCCCACCATTCACTACCTCTTTAACTCTTGCGATATGCCACTTAAAAATAATGTTTTACCAAAAAATATATCATGGGTTTAAAATAATAGCATTTATGTGGAGAGGGGTCCACCCTGATCCCACTCACCACTTCACATGCTAGCATGAGATCCATCCTCATGTCATTCTCCACTTTTATTAAATCGTGACCTCTTTTTTTTAAACCAAAGTTTGAGTTATAACTTTGAAGAGCGTAGTAAATCCATGGGGAACCCATGCCATGTCACCTTCTCACCATTTTTTAATTAATTTTTTATTTTTCAAAACTTTGACTTTTGTGCATTTTCTCCAAATTTAGAATTTAAATGCTATTCTGGTGCTCTGTTAGTCAAATAACACCTTCTGGGGTGTTTTAGCTACCCGAAACATAGTGAAAGGGATGCTGGGGTAAAGATGTTGATCGGGGCTTGAAAATGAGCCCAACCATGGCAAAAACGGACTTTGGATCACACCTTTTTTACATTTTGAAATTTTCCATTTAAACCATTAAAAAATGGCTTAAAAAACAGAAAAATATATATATATAGATATATATATTTTCTCAGAATCAGATGAAACTCTAGGGGGACCTAGTACATGTCCATATGACTTAATTCGAATGCCTAGCATGTTGAAAAACACTGACACGAAGGATCTAATAACCTCCTAAGGCCGAAACACCAAGACGACTACCCCAGCTTTGGAGGTGTGAGTGAAAAACTCAAAAATTATTAGTCGTTTGTTCAACAACCAATAATAACCAAGGGAAAAAACACTCTAGGCTAGTCGGCTTGATGCTTAAGTCTAGTAAGTTGTTATAAAAAATTAAATGCTAGGACATTTTTTACAATTTCCCCAAGGAGATATGAACATGCATTTTATTAAAAAGAACAGGCCACAATTGGTCCTTATGTAACCACAGAACTTCTGAGCACTGAAAATGAACAATTGACTTCTTCAATACTCTGGCTGCTCACCAAAAATCCCCTAAGTGCAACTTAGGTGATAGCAGGTTCCTACAAAGATCTCGGTGGACTTGTAATGGAACTTGATTTCTTTCTTTACCCACCATCTTATTGAGAGAAACTTCGTCCATTTGCAAATTTGCAAGCATCTTCAATTGCCCTTTTCAAAGAGGGGGCTTTCTTTCACCTTCTTCAAATTTCAAATTTTAAAATCAGTCTTTCAATTACTTGGTTAGTCTCTTATTGATTAGATCTAGCATTTCAAAAGGCCAATAGATTGTTTAGATCTAATTCATAAGAGTATTTTTGCTTAGATCTAAAAGTTCACAAGTTTTATCACATCTCAAGAATAGATCTAGGCATAGGAAGTCTCTTTGGTGCAAGTAGTTAATAGTAGATCTAATGCTTGCTCCCAAAAGTAGTTTCCTTTGAATATCAAAGTTAAATTTGGAATATAGGTGCACATCGTATTGGCTTCCCAAAAGGAAAGCTTTCCTTGGTCATTTTCTTGCATTTTTATCAATTTTTAACTTGCGATTTTTTTAAGAAAATTTTTAGGATGTTTAAAGACACTCTTAAAGTGTTTTTGAGCATATTTTGGGTTTAATATCTCGCTGGTTTTCAGAAGTTCCATCGAAAAGAGAAGGAGGAGCTGCCCAATTTTGGGAGATTTAAGCCATTCAAGGCTTCCCCAAGCTCCCCTTTCCAATATTTGTCAAATTTTGACCTGTTGTAAGCCTTTGGATCCCATATAACAAGGACCAAAGAAAATTCCTCTTCAAGAATTTTGTAAACCACTCAATAAAGTTTTCGAGTAGGTTCTTCAGACCCTACTCCCCATCCCCCTAGGGGTGATTTGCAACGGTGTCAATTTTTGTGATTTTCTTGTTTTAGTTTATTTTCTTTGTGCAGATTAGTATACCTTGATAAGTTTCACATTTTGTTATATCATTCATTCTTCAAATTAATACAAATACTAATCCCACGACTTCCCAAGTTATTCGAAAGGGGAAACAGATGCGTGGTAGGACTAATTAGAAAAGATTTTCTTTTGTGTTGTTCTTTACATTTTTTTGGTATAATTTACAACCCTTGCTCTCCCGATTAGGGATTTTATCCTGAAATAGATTCTTGGGGATTCAATAAACAAGAAAATTCATTGCACATAAAATCCTTAAAACTTTACCAAAGCTGCGTTGTGTATGCTCTGCACCGCTGCGGTTTGATCGATTAGTTGGATGCATCAAAAGCAACGTGGGTAACTAGTTTAATTAGTCTCATATTTAAATTAACTTCCCAAGGCAAAAATCCAATGCCTCGATTTGATCCATTATAGGGAAAGTTCACAGAGGAAACGGGAACAACTGGATAATGACTGTTGTCCGCCGATTGTACACCAGCAGCAGAAATCTAATGAAAGTTGTCTCCTCACTTGAGAAAGTGGGAGAGGTGTGACCTTGGGGGCAAGCACAGAGCTAGGTACTGTCACCTACTC
>LPNX010708840.1:145653-166712 GCA_001517045.1 Pseudotsuga menziesii
ACATCCAAGATTGGTGTTAACACCTTTAGGTGATACAAATCAAGTTTTAATTTGTCAATCCACCCTCCCATCCCATCTCTTGATGTCCTTCTCTATGGTATCACACAATACAGATTCTATAAAGTGCCAACTAGTCAATGGTAAAGCATTTTATCTCCTTTCATCCTTGGTGCATAATGTTTTCAACTTTGCTAATTTCTTTGATTGGGTGAATGAAAAGCTCTATAAAGACCAACCCATATTTTCTCATTTTATAAACAACAAATGGGGTTAATCTCAATTTCTGGTTTAAAGATTTCTAATTTGTCCCTATTTTGTTTCATCATTGATCATAATGTGAGAATGATTAAGTATGCCGACCAAAAAGACGAGGGAAAAAATAATGGCCTAGGAGGGATGAATTATCTATCGTATTCTTTTCTTTCATCAAATTTAAACTTGCATAAATTTTATGATCCTATCGATCTATGGATGGAAGAAGTATACAACAATCAATCTCATCCCTGGCATGATTTCATTTCTCTTTATCCATATCTTTCTTTGATTTTCAAACAACAAGTTACAATAGCTTCAATTTTCATTCACATTACTTACAACCTATCTTTGACTTGTTGTATCATTAACTGTAAAGAAAGCTCAATAGATTTGTTCAACAAGTGGTTGCATTGGATTTATGATTTTACCTAACACTTGTCTAAATTGGTTAGAGTAGGGTAGGTAGGACATGAATAAGCCTTTCCCAGCAGTAGTGTAGAACCTTGCATCTTTGCTTGAAGCTCGTCTTTGAAGCTCTTAGTGTAATTTTGTTATCCTGCAAAATAAAAAATCAAACTTTTATTGAAAGTTATGGTTATAGATTAGATTTATTTTTCTACTTTTCAGTTTCATGCATCTTTATTTTTAGTATTTTATATATTATCCACATATTGTTCTAATGACCGGTCTGTGAGTTTGGTATAGCTCTGGACATGTTGCAGGTAGTCAGATACATTCTTGGTAGCAGTTGCAAAGCTCGATGGATTGGTCGAGGATGCGAGAAGCAAAATGCAAGAACTAGAGATTTTGAGGTTCTCAAGCACTCTTTTCAGCAGAGCACTTGTCCTAGCTGGAGCCAGATGTTATCACATATATAGTAGCCAAGCTACCATATTCTATTTTTCAAACACAGTACATTTTTCAGCCAGATCTCTTACATATGAGATGCTAAGATGAGCAGTTTTGATGGATCATTATTATATTAGTGGACTATTGTACTCTCCCATGTCAGGACTGAGTCTCAGGACACTCAGATTTGAGGACCGATGTAGCCATTTATGTCATTACAGAGCATTCATTGATGCCCTATTTCATATCAGTTCTTTCTCATTGGATAGATGGTGTCTCAGATGGATTATATTGCATGATTATGACTCAGCATTTTATATTGTGTGATGGTTATTATTGCTTGTATACTGATTTTTGTGACATGTATTGACTTGTGGTATCATCATCTGGCGGTCATAATTATATGGACTTGGTTGTATCTTGTACTATGTATTGATGTCCCTACTTATACTTGGAAGTTCTTGATCTATACTCATTGGTTTTACCCTCCTTAGGGAGAATAGAGGTAGTCATTCCCACCATTGTTTTGGCTTGCTAGTGTTGGCTTCATCATTCACTATCTCCACCCATCCATTACCTTCCAAATCAGTTTTCAACTCAACTGACTTCTTGACTTATGGCATGGAGGACCTTTTTCCCCGCTAGAACTTTTGTTGAACAAACCTCCCTATTTATATTGTGTCTTGGCTCTGAGTTGGTGACAAAACTTGCCTTTGGTAAGTTGGATAGTATGCCTAAATCATTCTGGTCGGTTGTCCCGATGTTTGGCACTGTGCAGAATTCCCCCTAGTCACTTTAGATGTTGTTGGCTAAAACTGAAAGCTCATGTGCTACCTGTGTTGAAAGTATTGAATATGTGCCCATGAAAAATGAAAATTATAACACTGTGTTTCTTAACATATGTAAAGAGGGAAATAGCAATGAAATGCTAAAATACTTCTTGAAGAGTATAAGAAAAGGTCCAAAAAAGCAATGATTAAAAATATGCTGACCTTATAAAAATATGTCCCGGATGAAAGCTGCGATTAGCTATGCTTTTAAGCAATGGTGAAGTCCCAAAGGGTCATATAGGCCAAAAAGGCCATGGAATAAAATGATGGTCCTAATGAACTTGGATCAATCTTAATGTAGTCATGATGCCAAAGTTGAATAAGCACTCTCTAAAAAATTCACCCATTTGTGAGGCACTGCCATCCTTGTGTTGTTGTTTGTCCGACATTGGTTATAGTGAGTATTCCCTTTCCATTATCCAAAGTGTCATGATGTTGAGTAGGAATTCATCCTTTCCCTTAGCCTTGACATTTTCACCCTTCACCCTTCACTAGCAAATTGGCTACAACTATGAAGTGAGTATAGTCTTGAAAGTCTAAGTCTGAGTAATAATAAATAAAGCCTTATATATGTATTGGTTGATGTACCGCCAGTGAAATGAATGCTACTTGTTGTGATTGTTAATTAAATGAGTTGTAGAGCATGTCTTATCCTATTACACTTGCAGCAGATGGATGACAGTCTGAGTTATGTTTGGTGTCTGATCAGTTACAGATGGTTATATTGTATATTGGATATGATTGATGATCAGATAGAGACCTATGAGGGGTATGAGTACACTCCTTAGATGGATTTGGACTCTATGAGTCTAATGAGACAGTTTATTTCCAATTCCGGGCACTTGTAGATATGATCAGGTTCATTCTGCCTCTATGATGCAGTTTTACTTCATAGGTTGATATGTTTGAGCAGGGAGATGTTTTAGTTGGATCGCCTAGGGCATTGCATGGGCATAGGGGGGGCAGCCACTTGTTTGTACCATTGTATCCCCATCCTAGAGAGCTTGGTGGGCTCAATTTGACAACGCAGGCACCCTGGGAGGCTATTTTGGCAGGATCATGTTTCCCAAGGAAGATTAAAAATGATTAAATGGCTATTGAGGAAATCGATTTGGGCTACTGAGGTAAAGAAATGGCATGGGATGAGTCACAATGATGAGAGTGATGTCTTCCACACCTTCTCCAGCAGTTGCAGCACCTAATTGGGCCCACACCTATTTTTGGGCATTTTTATATTATTTTCTGGAGCTTTTGGAAGGCTCACGTTTTCCTCAAGAAGGCATAAAGTCAAAGAATTAAATTATTATATATTTTATTGTGCGATGGGGACACCCAGAGGGAGTTAGTCAAACACTCCTTGGACCCACCATCTACTTTCATTTATTTCTTGTTGAGTGGGTTACCTTTTTATGGGTGGGTTAGTCCACTTTGGTAAATTATGGTTATATTGATCCATGTGTTGTATGTTGAGCTCATCTCAACCATTGATTAGAACATTTCATCTTTTAATCTTAGCCACTCGTTTTTAAAGTGGTTAGGTTTCGGTTATGATTGAGGTTCTCTCATTTCTATTTAAAGGAGACAACTTCTCATTTGTAAGGGGTCTTTGGCTCTTGGATCTGAATAATAGAAAGATTTGTTTGTGGATATTTTCTGGATCTGCTTTGCATCTGATGTTCTCAAATAGTGATTGGAAAATCTTCAGCTTCGTAGCATTGTGGAAATTCTTGTGAGATCTATATGTTTTTGCTATCATTGTTTTTCCTACAGGATGGCGTTTTGGCTAGAGCATTTTTGCAGGGGGACCTCAACTCGCTTGGTTTTCTTCATCTTGGATCAGGGGGTTTTCATTAGTTTCATTGTGATCTATGATTACTTCATTTTACTTTCTTATAGCATTTGGTTTCTTTATCTCGTATTGGCAAATCTGATATTGTTGACGTTTGCTCATGTAGGATAGGGGCGCATTGGTGGCTTGTGGCTTACATCATTCATAGAAATCATTGGGATCTTCGAGAATTGATCGAGATAGCAAAGATCATCACTGTTAAATAATTCTACAAGCATTTCCAGGTAAGATCTAACAGGTGAGTCTCTTCTCTTCAGATCTTATTCCATTGTACCTTGCTTTACTTCAAATTTTCTAAAAACTCCTAAATACTAAAAACCCTAAAAAGCACTAAATCTGGGAATAGTCCGATCCTTGGCAAAACCATTTCTGGGTTTCATAGATCGGGCCTCCCCTTCACTAAATATACTGCAACGCTGGTCAAATTCCTGCTGGTTTGACCTAGATCTGATTTTTTGTCAGAAAACTGCATAACCCCCCACTGAAAATTTTACCTGCTAGGGTTTTGACTTTTTCTGAATTCTGACTTCACAGATGGATAGATCAGGTCCCACACAATCCAAATCAACCCCAACGCTGTCCAAATTCTTGACAGTTTGACCTAGATCAGAGTTTTTGACTGAAACAGCCCTAGCGCCCTCACTGAAAACTGGATTTTTTCGGATTTGACTTTTTTTGAAATCTGACAAGATAGGCTGATAGATCAGGGCTTAAGCACTCCAGAACACCCCCAACGCTGAGCTAGTTCTTTCCGGTTTGCTCTAGATCTGAAAAATTGGTTGTCAAACCACCCTAGCCCCCTCATCAAATTTTGACTTTTTTCAGACCTGATTTTTCTGCTGATTTTCTGATTTGGGTTTGTAGATCAAGTCACCCTGACCTCATTTCTCCTTCAACGCTAAGTTGTTAGCCTCTAGGTGACCCTAGAACTGCAGATCTGCTTCTCCAAGCCCTAGCGCTAACCTTCCATTGAGCTAGTTTTCTTGTAACCTAACTTGTCTGGGCTAACTCCTTTCTAGGTTTGTAGATCAAGGTATATCCCAGGTGGGTTCACTGAAACGTTGGGTTGATGCTGACTCCATTACCCAATGCACACAAGGCACTAATCTCTTAGCTAGCGCTTGCCCTAACTTGACCTCACTCCTATTCCCTTTGCCAACACTCATTGATAACTCAAGTCACCTATCTTTCACTGAGTCTGTCTCCTTGGTACTAGACAATCCCAACTTTGTCCTTGCTTACCCTGTCATGGTTATGTTTCCCAAGATAGTGGTCATCTTCACCAATTGCTAGTACTTAAACCCTAGAGCTAGGGTATCCATTTACCTTGCACCTTACATACCTTAAAGCCCCATTTGATCTGTTCTGGTGTCTAGGTCTGATCTCTCCTGTCGGGAGCAGATCCGGGTCTCCCCCATTGTTGTCTTGGACTAGGATAACATAAAGTGAAGGCTTCCTTGATTGATGTGACAACCATCCATTTGGGAGTCTAGGCGGTCGTAGTTCCACCCCTTCGTTGCTTGCCCCTCTACCATCCATCCTGGATCCACCTCACACAGGAAACTACAAGGTGGGTGATAACAAAGGCACAGATGATAACTTCGATATGACCCACAAATGGGAATCGACTAATCATTAGCATGATTTGCAACTTGATTAAGTGTGTACAATCCTCTAAGACGTAGCTGCAAAACCATATGGTTCAGTACGATATGATGAACACCACTTCCTATCCAAGGCTCCTTTCCCACTTAGATGCTCTAGCCATCTCCCACTCTCCAAGCAAGTGCATTGCCAATAAGGTTGAAGGATAGAATGGTGGATTTCCAAATAACAGATACATTTTGAATTAATTTATGTGGATTCAATCTCCATTAAAGAACAGTAGCTGGAGCTATAGATTTATGGTGTACTGCTTCCCTCCATAATCTAAATCCACTGATCAATCTCCAAACGCTATTTGCTGCCAACGCCCTGTTAGTTTTACAAGATTATAGCAGTATAACTTAATTGCAAATAAACAATAGGATCTCTAGAAGAAAGACAAAGCACAGAAGCAAACAAGTCAAGAATTTATCCTGGGAAACCCAATCGGGAGAAACCCAACAAACCTTCTTATAGAGATAATAGCTCCTGAGAGCAGAGAGAAGAAGAAACAAAGAAAATGTCTCTCTAAGATACAACCCCATAAAACACTCTCCTTGACTGCAGTAGCACACCTTTTCTGCTGGAGCAACTTGTTGTGAGTGGATGAAAGAATGAGGAGGGGCGCCTCCTATTTATACTGATTTTCCAAGTGAAAAATTACTGGGGCCGACTTTACAGTTTGACTAGGGCCAACCCACCTTGGGGAAATACAAAATAATTTATTTTATTCTTTTCTTGCCTATTTTTTCCCCAGGGTTTACATTGATTTTTTCTAGGGTTTACATGAGTAATTAAATCAGTATAATATCTCGTAGGAGGTACAAGGAAATAAAATACAAGTACAATAAGGATAACTTCTGAAGTTGCACAAATTCCAACACTCCCTCTCAACAAGGAAGGTATTCTTCAGATATGGTCATCATCAGCATCACGAACATCTGGGTTTTCTTCTGTACATCTCATCTGTCTCGATCATCTCTATACATACTGAAGGTTGTCAACATTGTCTCTATCCGTCAAGAGGTGTCATAAAAAATATGATCCACTCGATCTGTCGGTAGATCTATCAGCTGTGTGACTCTACATAGTCTGTTGGAGGGTACAACAATTAGTATCTCATCTGCTATAAGTCCGTCTCTACCCGAGAACCAGGACATGCTTCACACAGCCATCTACTATCAGTTAATCTCAAGTGTTGGTGGGAATTCTCCTACACCAAGTTGAGAACCAAGGCTAGTGGGAATTCTCCAAAAACACTAGGTTAAGAACCAGGACCAATAGAGGTCACTAGTGTACACGACATATACTACCAGTTCATCTTAAGAGCTGGTGGCACTCCAAAGAACACCAGATTAAGAATCAGAACGTATAGTGGTCACCAGTGCACACGATCGTCTATGTCATACCCGTCTCAAGATGCCAATGGGATTTCTCCCTTACCAGGCTAAGAACTAGGACGAGCAGAGGCCACCAGTGTACACGACCATCTACTACCATTTCATCTCAAGAGCTAGTGGGAATTCTCCAAAGAACACCAGATTGAGAATCAAAATATAAAGTGGTCATCAATGTACACAGCCATCTGCTACTATTATCACATATATATTGCATCTGGGCTAGCATGATGCGACATACAGATTGATCTCTTTATTTTTACGAGCTATTCATTCAGATGGGGTCTTAGCAAGGATCATTACAGCCTCAGCCATTTCAGAGCCTTGTTTAGCAGTATTTCCTTGCCAGGACTGAGACTTGCTTGTCCATTGAGAGGATTTCAGTGGTGAACTATTTCATTTGAGCAGAGTAGCAGATATGGTACACAATTACAAAGGGGCATATCAGATGGAGACAGGTATATGGTGAGATCAGGTATATGGCCCCTTGGTTGGTATTAGCTTTTTGATGTATGTTAAACATCTAGGCTTGTCATGTTAGGATGATTACAGTGACCTATGCTTAAATTACATATAAATTAATGCTTAAACCTGTGTTGTGAATAATCAAAGAGTCCAATGTTTAAGACTTTTGTTTATGCCATTCTTTACACAAATTTTACACTTTAGTGCTTGGATAGTGTGGTTGAGTTCACTAGGTGGTTTTCCTTTAGTCCTCAAAACAAGTGCTCCACCCAACAGTGTCTTAGACACTGAAACATCGAAACGCATAAACATTATATCTAAATGATGCAAAGTATGAATGTTATAAAATATACAGTGGCCAAAGGATAAGCACTCATTCCTTGCATAATGTTAGGCTCATTTTCCCTCCATAGGGGAAACATGGTGAGGAAAACCCATTCGGGGCTATGGATGCTTGCTGGCAATGGGGCTAGGCCTTAGTCATTTACTGGATCCTAGAAGGCTTTCAAGGGCACGTGCCTTTGTAGGCTGGCTATTATCTTATGTGAAACCAAGAGTTATTGAAAAAGGTCAATGATCAAAAGATGAACACTCACTCCTTGTATAGTGTTCGGCTCATTTGCCTCTACAGTGTAACAGGGTGAGACTAACCCGCAAAGGTTATGTCTTTGTTATTTACTGGAGCCCAGAAGGCTTACCAGGGCACCTACCTTTGTAGGTTGGCTATTATCTTATGTGAAACTAAAAGTTATTGAAAAAGGTCAATGGTCAAAGGATGAGCACTCATTCCTTGTATAGTGTTCGGCTCATTTTCCCCTACAGGGCAACAAGGTGAGACTAACCTGCAAAGGTTATGTCTTTGTTATTACTGGAGCCCAGAAGGCTTACCAAGGCACCTGCCTTTGAAGGTTGACTAGTGTTCCAAATTGATGAAAAAGTAAACTTGCTAGAGTCTGAAGGAAACAAGCCCAAGTACTCTATCCAGTTGTGAGAAACCATCATCCCCTATTGCTATCTGTCATGCATATGTCATCTTGGTTGAGTATATTTGTCATCATTCGGAGAGATCACATTGCCAAAACCAACAAGATGTCATCATCCATTACTTAGCCTTGTTTTCCATCCTCAGCCAACACTAGCAAATTGTCCAAGTTTTGTAAGTATGGCATACACAAGAGAATTCCAAAAGATTCAATGATTCTTCAAAGACGCAAGTATATCTTACTAGTTGTTGCTATTATAATTATTATTATTGTCACCATGATTCTGAATAGCATAATTAAAGTTGGGCTTTAATATACATCTTGGAGCAGTTCTTACCCTAGATGCATGCAGGTTCATCTTAGTTCAACATCTCATCTACAGTTTGGGTATTTTGACCTATTCAACCCAATGGACCAAGTCAAACACATTTCCCAATGCAGTGGCTCAAAAAACAAGAATGCTTATATTTACTCCAGACATGCCCTGGACTAATACTGCGGTTTCAATTTTCAAAGTTTGGCCTCAGATTGCATGATCAATCATTATTATCACTTTATTAATGGTCAGATTATATTATTATTGTAATGATTTTGTTTCTCCTAGAGCACCACAGTGTTCCAGGGGGTGTGAATAGTCACTTGTACCATTCTTCTATGTCTCCAAATACTCTGGTGAAGTCAGTTTTCCCCAAGTCTCATCTTGAAGAAAGATATGATGATTTTTTATGGTTTTCATAGGTTGTACCATCAAAAAATCAACTAGGAAATCACTGGGAAAATCGATTTGGCTTTGGTAGCCAAGGAAATGGCAGGAAATTTATTCAGATAGTGGATCATGGCTCTCTGGACACTTCTTCAGCGATTTCAGTCAGCATTTGGTCCAAGATTATTTATTTGGCTCAGCCAGTCAGGGGCACCCTTTGGAGCCAGTGAGGACGTCCCCCAAGGGGTGCTCCTCACTTTGGCTATATGATGTATCACATTGTTATATCTTATGATTTGAGGTTGTAATGGGGCCTAGGGAGAATTAATCCCCTAGTGACCCCCTTTGATGTGTTATCATGATTATATATTATGTTATCTTATGTTTTGACTTAGACAAGGTGTCATTGGGAAAAAAGTGCACCCCCCTTGACCCAATCAAGCTGATCCATGTAAATTTGATCTCCACCATTGATGATGTTACAATCTCAACCATCGAAAGTAAAATTTAGTTAGGGTTTTCATCTCTCAAAATCTATATAAAGACGAGACTCCCCCCGTTGTAAACCATGAGCTCTGGCATTGGAACTTCAAATAAATAAATTATTTTGGGATTCAACACTTGTATCTCTATAGATAGATGAATGTGATAATGATTGAAATTGCTATCCTCTTGCATTGATTCATTCTGGCATACTTCTTGTATATTTCATACCCAGTTTGATTTATAGGTGAAGGAGGCAAATTAGAGGAGGCGCATTGGTGGGAGGACTCACCCTGTTGTCATACTTCAGTTTAGTTTATCAGGGAGTGGTTACTTATTTATGATTTTTCATTCCTGTATCTTATCTATTTTCAAATCCCTACTTATTTTTCATTGCTAATTGATTTCCTTGGTGTGGCATATAGAAGGGGGCACTAAGGTCACTGAGCAAAGCATATTTTCACCAATATCTTGTCTGTATTTCTCACTTGATCTATGAGGAAGCATTCTTCGTCATCCAGGAAGATATCTATGATTTTTCGGTAAGTCTCTTGTCTTATTCCTCTATGTTTCAATTTTCATGCATTGCACACCACCCACATCACTGAAAAAATCACTTGTAGTAAGTAGGAAAAATCATTGGCGCATTTTTCATTTGGAATCTGTAAAATTGGTGATCTGGGTTTTGTTGGCCCTCAGCAAAAACCCCCTCTCCCTCTTTGGTCTCATCATTGGACTCTATTTTCCCATTCTAAAGCAACATTGATCTATGGGAAAAAACGCCCATCCTGCCTTGTCAGTCTTTTTCTTGACTGTTCTATGTTTTCGATTTTTTCTTGGATTTCTTCACTTTGTAAAATCTATCATCCAAGCAAGTGTGTTGTAAGCCCTAATTATATTATTCAAACTTACCTTGGATATTTCCATATTTCTATCTAAATCCCCCCAGGGTTCCAGGTTTAATCAATTGAATAAACACACCAATCCTAGATCTGATATTTAATTCCGTAAGTCACTGTTCCATTTAACTTGAGTAACATTTCCAACACCTGTAACCAACTCTACTCAAGCATTCCTTAAATCGTGGCTTACTCCTTAAATCTAGGGTTCCAACTCTCACCTTACGAATTCTATGCAAATAGTCTGATCTGGTGATTTGCTTTAGTTCTTTCCTTGTAGGATAGGTCTGGGTCTCCCCCTTTGTCACTTGGGATTCAGTGGCATAAAGAGAAGGGTATCTCAAGTGATGTGACAACTATACATCATTTGGGGGTTGGGGGTATTCGTAGGTCACGATTTTCGTTGCTTGTCCCCTCTTCCATCCTATATAGGAGTTACTCTACGAGGAAGCTACAAGATTTGTGATAACATTTTTGGCGCCGTTCCTGGGGAGGTAGAGGCCTACCCTGGTTCGACATTTATCCTTAAGCTCTACTCTCTTTCTCTTTGCCAACATTTTTGGCGTCGTTGTCGAGGAAGGTAGAGGCCTACATTGGTTCGACATTTATATTAAGCTCTACTCTCGTTCTCTTTGCCAACATTTTTGGCGTCGTTGTCGAGGAGGTAGAGGCTTACCTTGATTCATCATATTTACCTTCGGTGTTTGTGAATGCATTTACCTTCTTATAATTCATATCACATCTGATTGAAATTTGGTGATTGCATTTTCTATTGGTTAAATCTTTACAATCACCGTATTTTGTTACTCACCTCTCTTACGACATTACTTTTTCGGTGAACACAGCAATTCGTTCACCTAGCGATTCCACAACGCGACTCCCTCGAGGGACCTACCCACGAGTATAAACTTCAAAGTCGAAATAATCCAGAAAGTTCTTTAACATATACTCGAAATCAGAATAAGAATATTCAAGATCAATCATCCAATTTCTTTTGGAGGGTGGTTAACTCATCAAGGCAAATTTTGGATAACCCTCCAGAAAATTCTCAATCAAGTCCATTGTTTATCTAATCTAATTCTCCAACCAATAGTTCAAACTCTTCCACTCCTCCAACCAGTCCACCTAAAGTAAATTTTCAAATGAGTAACACAAATCTCCCAGTAGGACCTAGGCACTTTGGAAACAGAGCCAAGCCATCTCCTTATTATTTTTCATAGATTCAAGTTTCTCCTCATGACATGCCTAAGAAATACTTTGATAAACTTCTGAAGTTCAATGGTTCTTCTGCAATTCCTGTTGAAGAACATATTGAAGTAGTATGGAATTATATTGAGGCATGTGGAGCTGAAGAAGAAGTTGCGTATATGAGATCCCTTATGCCATCCCTTGAAGGAGATGCCGAAGGATGGTTTGATAGATTACCTGCAAGGTTAATAGATGGTTATGATACTTTCACTCAGAAACTCATCGAAGGGTGGTCAGCCAAGTCAGACAATAGGTTCCTTTTAAACCAACTCTTTGAGGTCAAGAGGAAAGATAATGAGACAATCCATGAGTTTAATCTACAATTTGACAAACTTGTCTCTAATGTTCCCCAAGATCTAAGACCTACTGAGCAGGCTATCCTTATCTTTTGTTTGAATGACTTTGAAGGATGGTTTGGTCTAAATCTTAAAGAAAAGAACCCAAATGACCTCAAAACAGCTCAAACCTGGGGAAAGAAAGCAAAAGCTAATATAGCCTCTATGGGAAAGAAGAATTTCTTTGATACGTATGCTCCCTCTTCTTCTCGTAGTGAATCAAAACCTAGAAAGGCTAAGGAACCTATAACTGAAGAAAAAACAACTCTGGAATGAATGTTTGAAATGACAAAAAGTCTCACATTGTTCACCAAAGACATAGCACAAACTAGGGATAATGAATAGTATAGAAATTCCTATGGCCCCATACCCTATTGGAACAATCAAAGAGGGCCAATAGATGATAATAATAGAAAAGTCCCTAGGAGGAATGAAGCAACAGAGAATAAGAATGTGAACTTATGTGAGGATTTCACCCTGAAGATTATGGGATAAATTTAGTTGAAAACTTCACCGATGATGATGATTTTGGTAGAATCTTACTTGAATAAGATGATTGGGAAGAAGAAGAAGACATGTTATGTAACATAACACAACCCATAGTCCAGGTTTACCAACACATAAACCAAGATCAAAATATTACACCTTTTCTAGATCAGCACTAAAACCCAAAAGAGGAAGAAGTAGAACATGATCTTTGCGACTATGACTTAGGTATTGACATAGAGAAAGAATTACATAAGTTCATGCAAAGTGTACCCCTAAGTTAGCTATTAAAGTTACCCACAGTGAAGGATCAGGTTCAACAATTTTTCGATAAGATTCTCGTAGCAAATGTTCCTAGGATTGCTTATGAGTCTTGCCACATTCAGAGTGCTAGAGGTAGATAGGTAGAAGACGACCCTCCTATTCATATACATACTGCTATTTATGAGAGAAAGCATGGAGGACAGCCTCCTTTTTATCTCACATTGCACATTAACAACCTATTACTCCACAACTACACGCTAGACTTGGGAGCTGCTATGAATGTTATGCCTCTTTGAAATATGAAGGAAATGGGGTTAGAAGTTACCCATCCATATGGAAATGTTTGTGGAATTGATTCAAGGGGTGTCCAAGCATATAGATTAATCAAGAACTCAAAAGCTGATTTATTTCCTTGCCCCGACTTAAATAGCATGATGGACGTAATGGTAACTGATCTTCCCCATGTTTATGTCATGTTGCTATCTAGGAAGCGAGTTGCTGGATTAGGTGGATATTTAATGATGGATTTATCATATGCATGCATACCTAATTTTGATGGGAATCTAGTTAGAATATGTAGGGAGCCTTTTATTGATGGGTATCTTGAAATTTACGAAGATGGTTTAAAAAATACTTATGGCGAAGGTTGTGTTGCCACCTTTCACGCACCTCAGGGGGTTTTGGGCGTGGAAGAAATCTTCAAACCACTAGGTGCATACTTGGGGGAAATTCTCGAGTTGAGATACTGTCACTCAACACTCAACTCCTCCGTTTACGCCAACTCCTAGCGAAGCCAAGGGGGGGTTTCCCTATTAGAAGAAAATCTATGGTTTTTAGTCTACGAAAGAAAAGACTAAATCTAGGAGTTACTATGAAATGGATAAAATAACACAACGGACTATTGCAAGAAAGAGATCACATCAACAACATATGACAATGTAAGCACCATTCACAACATTTTTCAATAATTGATTTAAGCATTTGAAGGTAAAACAGACTTGTGCCGATGAATATGGAGTGCTTGTAAAAGTGGAGTGTCATTGTGTCGTGTAAGTATTGCAGTTGTCTCGTTGGTCAGTTTTAAAATTATTAATGAGTAATTAAGGGCGTGGGTTAATTGTGGGTTTGGCCCAACAAGTCAAGTCCCTTCGAACTGAGTGATAAAGCGGTAATACCAAGTGTCCAACAGGGCGAGGTTGAACCTACTTGTAGTAGCCCCCTGACTCTGTAGTAGTTACCCTTTGCAACCTCCCGAGTTCTCGAGAAAATCACTTGTGTGGATTTTCCTATTAAATATAGTAACTCATATCCCTTTCTGATACAACCAACTGATCAGATAATATGCAGCGATGTAGAGCATACAAGAAAGGAGTCTTGGTTTATTTTATTAGATACGTAACAATGAGTTGTTTAGATGACGACTGAAGAGTCTCTTTCACCTTTCGGGTACTCGAGAAAGAAACTGTCGGATTGATTTTAAAAATTAAGAATAAATAAATAAAAGAAATATTTTCTAATTAATATTACCACGAACCTCTTTCACCCTTTCAGGGTACTCGGGAGAGTGTGGGGTAAGTAACATTGTTCCTTTGAATTTAAACAGTATGGAATGCTTGTAAAGACGATTTAAAGTATACAGTACTGCAATAAACAACTAAACTAAAGAAAAAATGAAAAAAAAACAAAAAACATCGAAAACACTGATTCCTCCCTAGGGGGATGGGGAGTGGGCTTGAAAGAGCCTACTCAGAAAGATATTTTATTAATGGTATTTACAATGCTCATGAGAGGTGGATTCCTTTGGTCCTTATAGATCTAGATCCAAAGGATTACAGGTTGTATGAGTAAGACAAGATCAAGAGTGGTGCTCCGAGAGGTCTTCGAACAACTTGGATCTTTGGTTTTTCGGCAACACTTGTCCTTGTCCTGGAAATAAAAGTGAAAAACCAGCCACTTGTAATGCACCAAATGTGCCAAATAAAGCTTTAAGAACATAAAAATATTAAGTACTAAAAGATTGGAAATATGCACAAGTACTTAATAAAAACTAGATCTACTTTGAAAATATTACTTTAAGTTTCTAGATCTAGATAAATGTTTAAATAGATCAGCCTTTAGATATTGCTTGAAAGATAAACTAAACTACTTAAGCATGTGAGTAACTGTAACCGAGAAGGATTTAATTTTTCATTATAAAATGAAGGAAAGAGAGATAGAAAGAGTGTTGGAAGCCTGGGAATGTTGGGCCATGGATTCTGCTTCGGTGGAACGCCAAGGGACTATGTCCTCAAAAAGATCTTGAAGATGAGGAAGATTCAAGCTAGCACAGACAGATGGTTAAAACATAGGTGTTGCTGGAAAAAACAATTAGAAAGCATGCAATTAAACTTAAAATACATGCAACTCTAAGAGATCTGAAACAAGCGAACAGTAAGAGCATAAATCAAACTAGAATAATCTCTTACCCCACCGGGAGGAAGCTCGCCTTCAAGGCCCACAATTAACCAACAAAAAGCAAAGACCAATAATACATATTATACCTCATAAGCACTTGACAATCACCATCAACACATGAAAATCATTACACCATAGATCTTGCCTCCAAATCGTTCTTTATTCCAAATGGTAAACAATACAATACAAACAATAGTATTCCCTCGGTCCTCTGACCATGCCAAAATGAGGAAAAGAGCCCTGCTTAATTAGGAAAAGAGAGACCCAGGGGGGCCTCACCAATACTGAAGCTACACTCAAAGTTACACTGAACTTAACTGAGTTAATCTGAAGTTGAACTGCAGGGGAACTGCCAACACACTCGATCAATTCCAATCACACCCAAACAACCATCCACAAAGATCTACTCGATGTCCTTCACTCATGCGTAAGCTCCAAGGTAGGTGAAAGATTTGTTTGACGTCACCCATCCTTCATGATTCTCTATCCATCATGGTAATAAACCACGGTTTAGAAAGCAAATAAAGTGAAGATCTAAGTGGGGAGGAGTCCACCCCCCTTTCCCCACCTCGCTACCAACAAGAAACTAGCGTGAGCAGCACGTCAACCATTACTCATGTGAGCCTTATTTAAGAACCACACTTTCAAATCGAAATATTAAAAAAAATAAAAGTAAGTTCAAAGTGGGAGGGGTCCACCCCAATATCCAACCCTAGCTTCCACCAAACACTAGCGTTGAGGCTCCATGACGTCACCCATATCTCCACGTGAGTTTTTAAAATGCTTGAGTCAAAGTTTTAATCCAAAGTTTGAATCAAACTTAACTTGAAAAAGGGTCGTAACTTTAATGGGGGACCCATGCCATGTCACCCCATTAACTTATTCTTTTAAATTTTCACTTTTTCAAACTTTGACTAAGGTGCCAAATTGATGTAATTTAGCATTAAAATGTTCTTTTGATGCATTTTTAGCTGAATAATGCTCCACGGGGTGTTTCGACTTCCCGACTGATGTGGTAAGTGGTTCCTAGGGTAAAGCGGATGCTCGGGGTGTGAAAACGAGTGTCCCCACGTCAGGAACGGACTCCGTATGTGATTTTATTACATTTTGAAATTTTCTAATTAAACCATTAAAAATGGCCTAATTTTGCGGAAATTTTTTATTTTCTCAGAAACTAACGAAACTCTAGGGGGACCTAGAACATGTCCATACAACTCAAAATCAATGCCTAGCATGTTGAAAAACACTGACACAAAAGTTCTAATAACTTCCTAAGGCTGAAACACCAAGACGACTACCCAAGCTTTGGAGGTGTGAGTGAAAAACTCAGAAATTATTAGTCGTTTGTTCAACAACCAATAATAACCGAGGGAAAAAAACACTCTGGGCTAGTCGGCTTGATGCTCAAGTCTTGGAAGCCGAGCCTTTTATAAAAAAATTAAATGCTAAGACATTTTTTACAATTTCCCCAAGGGGGTATGAACATGTGTTACAAAAAAATTTCGAATAGACTCCCAGAAAAATCCTGGCGGACTTCTGAACTCTGATCATGAACAAGTGTACTTGCTCTACCATTAAAGGAAGTTTCAACTCAAAATGGGCCTCCTAAAAATAATTAATAAAATAATAGTTAAAATAATAAAATAATATTTATTAATTTTGGAGGAAGAAAAGAAAAAAAACAACTTTTTTGTTTGTATTTTCGACATATCTCCCCGTGTTTTTACTCAAATTTCGATCGGGAGTGCTCGTTGGATGCGGAATTAAATTCCGCATCCAACGAGTACCCACTCGGCATACTTTTGACTCGAGCATTTTTAAAACTTCATCCAATGAGCTCTCCCAATCGAAATTTGAGTAAAAACACGGGGAGATATGTCGAAATACAAACAAAAAAATAGTTTTTTTTATGATACCTATCCCGAAATTTATATTAAAAAAGTGTTTAAGACCTATATGGTATTTCAAATTTAAATCAATTTCATTGACTAACACATAATGAATGGAATTTGAATTAGAGTTAAAAGGTCCATTTTGAGTTGAAATTTCCTCTAATGTTCGCGGGCTCGCTTGAAAAAAAGACCAAGTACAACTTAGGTGGTAACAGATAGCTTAAGTGTTGAAATAATGAACTTGAAAAATGATGATGAGGATTACCCACCTGTTTTCTTTATGGGAGTAGGTAGTACTGAGTCTGAAGACGAAGATGATATAAGGTTTAGACAAGAGCTTATCTATCAAGAATTAGTGGGGAAAATAACTTGTAATAATTTGAACATTTTTCTGGTACCCTTGAATCTATTCCGCGAGGTAAAAAATTTTACTGTAAGTGAGGGTGTGCCAAATACATTGACAAGAACTTATCACCATATTCGAGAAATTAGGCAGGATCCGAGAGATAACTTAAGATGGGAAATGACAGAGCATACCCATCAAAGTTGGGAAGAATATGTTTTAATTAATGACGCTCCTAGTGAGGAATTTTCTCTGAATAATTTACTTATTTTTCAAGCAAATAATTCCTCGCAAATAGTGGAGAACGAGAATCAAACCATAGTTCCTCCTAATAATGCTCAAAATGAATTGATTACCCAAAACGAGCCATCAGACCAAGGAACAAAACTTAGTAACTTCCGCTACCCATCTATTGCACATTTCCCAAGCTTTTTGTTACCTCTAGAAAAACCTATGGAATAAAGTAATGATATGTCTCACATTCCTACAATACAATTGGCCTCCTTGGAAGATGAAGTAGAAAGAAATATGTTTGAAGCTTCTTTAAAAGGGAAGTTGCCAATGCCCCATGGAGAAGGTTCCATCAAAAATCTTGATCATTCTAATACTTTTTCTCCCCTTACCACTAATATTGACAAAGTTTTTCATAATTTTTGTACTGTGGGGGAAATAGTTAAGGAGGTAATAATAAAGCACCCAGAGGAGGTTAATAGTGAGTCTCGTGAATCAAGAAGAGAGGTAAGAGAGTTTTTCATTGGAAGAATTTTCGTTCCGATAGATGGGGATCCTCCACATTTCAATGCTATACCAGAAAGAAGTAAGACGATGCCATTGCCTCGTACCTGAGGAAACACTGACGCCTCTATAATACCTACCCATGATATTCGAGTTGTGCCATCATCTATTAACCGACGTAGGTATACTTATGGTGATAAGGTCATTGTTGAAAATTGTGCTTTTAATCATATTTCTAGACGATTAGAAAATCTTTGGATAGGACTTGGTGCTACCTAATTCGCACCCCGGGTCACATGGCAGAAATCTTCAAGACACTGAGTGTGACCTTGGGGGAAAGCAAGAGTCAAGAGCTGTCACTTGATCTTGACTCCTCCATCTAGGCTCTCTCCTAGCGAAGCCAAGGGGGGTGGTCCCTAGTAAAAAAAATCTAAGGTTGTTTTAATCTATGAAAATAAAACAACTAATCTAGGAGATGACAACATAAATACTGAAACCAAGATGAACTGCAAATAATTTAAATAACTAGCATATAAAATAACATTCCATGCAACACATTGATTAACTTAAATATCAACAATAAATAAGAATGTCAAATAGACCAGCGCTAATGGAGTGCTTGTGTGAATGAGGGTTGCTACTAATGTCTCAATAAGTATTGCAGTTGTCTATGTTGGTTCATTCTTGGTCAATTTTATTTAAAGTGCGGTAATGATCTTATTATTAAAAAGTGAAAATGGTATTCCATATATACCCAAGGGGTACGTAGAATATGTCCGGAATTACTAAGAGGTGGTGCTCACAGTGACGTGTGGGCTAGATGGAGTTGTGGGGTTGTGTTCAACAATACACCAACAAGGGTGTAGCCTAACGAGGCCCCACGGTCACTTTGTAGTAGTTCCCGCTTCACTTGCAGAATTTCCCCACAACTTAGTAATATCGAAAGCGTCGGATTTTCACTTTAGGGGTTGATTGAAGTGTTCAACTAATTACTAGTCACTTCAATCCCTTTCTGATTGTCCTACCAATCCAACCAATGGCCTGCAGTGGTCACAAGATCACACGGGAATTGAAGTCTTGTTTATTTTAAGAATTTTAGACTAGATTTGAGTTATTTAAATCACAATGCCGATACTCTCTTTACTAAGAACACAACCGGATTCGTTAATTTTATTTAATGAAAATAAAAAGAAATTGAAAAAAAATGAAAAAAAATGTGCAAATCCCCTTTGGGGGGATGGGGTGTGGGAACTTGGCTGCCCACTTGCTTCTCTTTTTTACAGTGATTATTGTTATCACATATATAGTAGTCGGGCTACCATATTCTATTCCAGATTCCAGTACATTTTTCAGCTAGTTCCCCTATATATGAGATTACAGTGATTTTTGAGATTCCAGTACATTTTTCAGCTAGTTCCCCTATATATGAGATGTTGAGATGAGCATCTATGATGGATCATGATTTGATTGATGGACTATAGTACCCTTCTATGCCATGCCTGAGTCTCAGGACACTCAGATTTGAGGAGTGATGTAGTCATTTTAACCATTTTCAGAGCAGTTTATTAGTTCCCAGATTTGCATCAGTGTTTTCTCATTGGACAGATGATGGTTCAGATGGATTATTTACATGTTTATGACTCAACTTATATTATCTTGTGTTATGGTTATCATTGTTCTTATACTCATTCTTGTGACATGTATTAACATTTAGTATCATAATCTGGTGATCATATAGATATGTGGACTTGGATGTATAGGTATTATGTATTGATGTCCTCACCTAGACCCAGAAGTTCTTGATCTATACTCATTGGTTTTACTCTCCTTAGGCAGAATAGAGGTAGCCATTCCCACCATACTTTGGCTTGCTAGTGTTGGTTTCACCACTCACTGTCTCCACCCATCCATTACCTTGCAATTATGTTTCCGACCCGACTTACTACTTGACTTGTGGAATGGAGGACCTTTCCCCACTAGAGCCTCTATGATTGGATAAGATTTCTTGTTTATTTGTGTCTCGGCTATGAGTTACCTAGGTTGTGTTGGCTAAACCTGAAACAAGTAGCACTGCCATCAATACAATGTATTTGGAAATGAATATATTATGAAAAAATCTCATTCATGAAAAGTAGTATTTTGAAACATACATGAATGCAAGGCAAGCCTAATGAAATTGGATTTTAAGTACAATGAAATGAATATCTTAAAACATTCATGAAAAATAGTGTTTTTCAACATACATGAATGCAAGAAGCCTAACATAATAAAAATCCATGAAATAAATACACGGACCAAGGCTAGGGAAAATCAGAGGCCCAAGAAAGCAATGGTTCCTAAAGTTATATCTAAGGATTGTTGGCCTCACTTGTATTGATTTGGATTGTGAGCATTTGTCAAGGTAAATAAGCACCTCTGAAGTAACTCACCCATTTATGAGACACTGCCATCCCCTGTGTTGCTGCTTGTCTGTCATATGCTAGAGTGAGTATTCCCTTTCCATATTTAAAGTGTCATAGTATCAAGCTGGTAGTCACCCTTTGCCCTAGCCTTATGAATTTCAGTCTTCACCCTTCACTAGCAAATTGATTACAACTATGAAGTGACTATAATCTTGAAAGTCTGGACTGAGTTATAGCTAGTAAATGTAAACCTTATATATTTGGTTGATAGATCGCCAGTGAAATGACTGCTACTTTTTATGATTATTACTTGAATGATTTGTAGAGCATGTCTTAACCTTTGAACACTTGTAGTGGATGGATATTAGCTTGAGTTATATTATATGGTCATTTACAGATTATTATTATGTCTATCTAGGTGTTATCACATATATAGTAGCTAGGCTACCATATTCTATTTTTTAGATACAGTACATTTTTCAGCCAGATCTCTTACATATGAGATGCTGAGATGAGCAGTTTTGACGGATCATTATTTTGTTA
>LPNX010708840.1:179034-192557 GCA_001517045.1 Pseudotsuga menziesii
TCTCTAATGAACTTTTTGGATCTTCAGTCATGATGTCTTTGAAAGAGCTCATAGCTACCCCTTTTGTTAGAATTTAGATAATGCACTTGTTGGGATTAAAGACGAGTGACAAAGACCAAGGGAAGCCTTGTAACTTAAAGGTTGACTTGAGCCATGTTGTTTCTAAACAAAATATCCCTGTACCTCTTAATGAATTACTGAAGGTCCCATCCTTGTTTAACCAAGCTACTCAATTTCTAGGGATCAAACCTAAGACTAAACCTATTGAGAAATCAGCATTTAAGAAAGACCCCCCCCATAATGATCCAAAGTGTATCTAGTAATGGTGGTGGTCATTCCCAGTTCTACATAGCTCTAGAAATAAACCAACTGATTCTTCACAACTGCATGCTAGATTCAGGAGCAAAGGTTAACATCATGCCACTTAGGGTAATGGAACAACTACAGCTAAGGCCATCTCGGCAGTTTAATAACGTATGTGGAATGGACTCTCGACCTGTTAAGTCTGAAGGAGTAATTGAAAATTTAAATATGAAGCTAGCAACATACCTAGAGATTGAAATAAACAGGAATGTTTTAGTTTTAGACATACCGGACACATGGGGAATGTTGTTGTCTAGAGAGTGGGATGCTAAGTTAGGAGGAAGCATCCAAATGGACCTTTCATATGCCACCATCCCTATCGAACAAAATGCATCCTATAAATTAGTGAATGAAAAGCCTATGACTGAACATGTGGAAACACCTGAATGCCTTTTTGAGGAAGCCATGCAGCCTACAGAGGAGGTCGAAAACTATATGGTGATGGCAAACTATTGGGAAGAGCCTCGACAACACCCTTTTCCTCCTAGCCAAGTATGGAAGATGCATTTTGATGGAGCTAAGACTAGGAATGGTGTTGGAGCAGGAATTGCCCTTATTTCCCCCTCTGGAGAAGAAAAGTATTTATTTTTCCGTCTAGAGTTTGAAGCCACAAATAACGTGGCTGAGTATGAAGCCTTACTTTTGGGATTAGAGATTACCCAAGATTAGAAATCAAATGCCTGAGTGTTATAGGTGATTTGGATTTAATCGTGTCCCAGGTAAAAAATCAATTTGCGGCCAAAAACAATAGTCTTAGAGATTATAGAAATGTTGTTTGGGATACCATTGAAATGTTCAATGCCTTTGTGATCCAAGCAGTTCCAAGAGAGGAGAACACCTTGGCTGATGCATTATCAGTGATAGCATGCACTTTTGAAATCCCAAACCACCTTAAGGAGAAGGAGTGTAAAGTCGAAGTGTTATTTAGACCATCAATCCCTGACAATCAGGATCATTGGCAAGTCTTTGACAATAATGCTCAGATCATTGCGTTCTTACAGCACTCAGATAATTTTCAAAACTGCAATGTTGACTTGGAAGATAAAGTGAACAACCTGTCATTGCAAGATGTTGATGTTATGAAATTAGCAATCCATTTAGAGAAGAATTTCAATAGACATGATGAATATAAGCGTAAAAGAGTTGAACTAGTAGATGAGGTCATAGAGATTAACATTGGAAGCTCAGTTTCTCCTAAAATGATTAAAATTGGAAAGAACGCCTCCCCAAAAGAGAGGAAAGCTATCGAAAATCTAATTAGGGAGTACAAGGATGTTTTTGCTTGGACCTACGACGATCTCGAGACTTTTGATACTTCCATTATTGAGCATACTATCCCATTGAATGAAGGAGCAAAACCCTATAGGAAAAAGTTGCGAAATGTTAATCCTAAATTAGCTCCATTGATAAAAAAGGAACTTGAAAAGATGCTAGCTGCTGGAATTATCCGACCAGTCCAACACACCACTTGGGTATCCAACCCTGTGATTGTGAGAAAGAAGAGTGGTGAAATCAGGATATGCATAGATTTTAGAAATATGAATCAAGCATCTCTTAAAGATGACTACCCTTTTCCAAACATGGAGAACTTACTGCAAAGTGTTAGAGGTGCGGGTACGCTTTCAATGTTAGATGCTTTCTCAGGATACAATCAGGTACGGATACAAAGGGAAGATAGAGAAAAAACAACATTTACAACTCCATGGGGAACGTTTGAGTACATAAGAATGCCTTTCAGATTATTAAACATTGGCTCAACTTTTCAAAGAGCTATGGATCAAGCCTTCAATGATGTCATTGGAAAGATTATCGCTATTTATCAAGATGACCTAACAGTCTTTTCCAAAGAGCGAGATGATCATGTGAAACATTTAAAGAAGTTGTTTGATCGATGCAGGAAGTTTGGTATATCTTTGAATCCCAAAAAATCCACTTTCGGTATTGATGAAGGTGAGCTATTTGGACATATTGTGTCTAAAGAAGGCATTAGGATAGATCCTGAGTGTGCAGATGATATAGGTGTTAGAGGAAACTGGATTTCATGGATCCAAGAATATGACTGAGAGATCAAACCCAGTAAAATTGTGAAAGTTCAAGGTTTGGCCCAATTATTAACTGAGAAAAGTAATAGTCATGCAATTAATCTTGCTAGTGAGCAGGAGTCTCATACTTTGCATATTGATGAAGACCATGAATGGTATAAGGATATTATCTATTTTCTGAGAAATCTATCTTGGCCCGATTATTTGGTAGATCATTAAAGGAGAGCCTTGAGGTTGAAGGCGAAAAAGTATATATTAACTCAAGATGGTCTGGGTTGGAGGAACCTCGATGAAATAATTTTGAAATGTGTCAATGTGGAGGAATCCAAGACCATCATTAAGGAAATTCATGCGGGTGTCTTCGGTGGACATTATGCACCTAGAACAACTGCTGCAAAGATTATAAGAGAAAGATACTACTAGCAAACCCTCTTTAAGGATGTGCACCTTTTTGTGAGAAGTTGTGAAGAGTGTCAGTTTTTCTCAGGGAAACCTAGGTTGCGAGCCTTGCTGCTAAACCCCATGGTAGTAGAAACTCCTTTTCAACAATGGGGTATGGATTTCATTGGGCCCTTTGATTAGAATTCAAGTAATGGATATAAATACATCTTGACTTGCAAAGATTACTTCACTCGATGGGTTGAAGCTATACCAACTTAGAAGTGTACAGCTGCAATAGTCGTCAAATTCCTAGAAGAAAAGATTGTCTCATGGTATAGATGTCCTATAAAGATAACCACTAACAATTCTAAAGCTTTTAGCAAGCTAGAGATGTCAGCTTTTTACAGGAATCATGGAATTACATTATCCCATTCGTCTAACTATTATCCCCGGGGTAATGGTCTTGCTGAATCCAGTAATAAGAATTTGATTAAGCTTTTGAAAAGAATGGTTGGAGAAAATAAGAGAAGTTGGGATAAAAAACTAAAATATGCACTGTGGGCTGATAGAATGATAGTAAAAAGAATCACAGGAAAAGCTCCTTTAGAATTGGTTTATGGGCAATAATAATTTTTTTCTTTGAGCTCATTAAGATAGAAATATAATTTTGATACTCAAGATTATGGTTAACGATCTCTTTATAATATATAATTTTCTTTTAACCTCTAAATCTTCCCTACACCATATTTTCTCTTTGAACGTAGAGGTAATAATATTTTTAATGTTATGGATATTTTGCAAAGTGAGACTTTCGTCTATCCCTTAATAATTTAACCAAGTCGTGGCATCTTTAAGCCACCCCACTTGAGGTATAAGTGGTTTTTGCTAAAGTTGAAGAACAATATTAGGAAGTCGATGATCTCTTATATTGTTTAATTTGTGCTTGTACATCAGATATCTAATCATAGACATGCTTTCAATGGGGGAGAGCCTTGCTTCTAAGAGGAGAATAGGATAATGCATATTAAACTTAATCTTGGAATTATACGTAATAAACCACTTCTAGATTTGATCAATACTTCTCCATGATTCTCTGGAAATAATGCATCCCCAAGCTTCACAGTCATATAAGATAACGGGAGTGACGAGCATTTTAAAGAGGAATTTCTTTTTGTCCTGCATCACAAGGTTTGTCGATTTACAATTGTTTTCAAGACCAAAGTAGGCTTTCCACCCTCCATTAATCATATTATCGATGCAAAAGTTCCAGTTGAGCTTGTGATGGAAGTCAATAACCAAATATTTATAAGAACTTACTTCCTCTAGGTTTCTATTGTCATTTACAAAATTTTCATAAGTACGCTTATTGGATTTGATAATCGTGACTTTTGTTTTTTTAGTGTTAACAGTCAAGCCCATATTAAAGTAGAAATCCTTAGAGAATTCTTAATTGCTTCTCAAGATCATACAGGCACCTTGCCATAGGAACAATATCATCAACATAGAGAAGAAGCATAATGATTATTCCTACTAAGTTTGTACCAACACAACATATTTCTTCTAAACAATCTTTTAGATTATCAATGTAAATGTCAGAAATGGTAGGGGAGAGGGGGCACCCTTGCTCAACTCCAATATTACATTTAATATCCCGTGACCATCCCTCGATTTTTTTTAATTTGGCAATAGAATTCTCATATAACTTTATAGTCGCATGCCTCAACTCAAGAGGAACCTTTAACTTTTCTGATCCATTCCATAGGTTCTTTCTAGGCATCTTATCAAAAGTTTTTTTAAAGTCCATGAAATAACAAAAAAATTGGATTTATTATTACAACACTCCTCCGCAATGATCCTAAGCATAACGAGATGGTTAAGAAATGCCTTCTAAACCCTGTTTAGCATTTAGCCAATAATTATTCATTTTCTAATCATATACTAATCTTCTTTTCTAAAATAACACATATATACATAATTTGGATTGAAAAAAGCTAATCATCATTATGATTAGACAATTAAATTTTATCTTTATCTCCACTTTTTAAATCACTCGGGTCTCTAAACTAACTTTTTTAATAAACAAAACTTATCTTCCTCTCATTGTTTTTACTCTCTTTTTATATCATTTTGACTCGTCCCTTAATTATTTTATATGCAACACAATTTTATAGACTGTGAATTTATAACGTGATCAATTTAGTTACTAAATGTGCACTTATTTTTTATGAAAAGAATTACCATTGCATTTTGAAAACGAGTTGTCTAATTAGGGGACGATTTATCCTCTATTTTTGGCTGTTTTTTATATATTTTTGGTCATGAATTTTCATGGAATTTTCAAAACTTGTAAAAACATTACTAAATTTTACAGAGTATGGGTGTTTGTTTGAAGGTTTTGGTGTCACCTGATTTCATTTCTGCACTTAAAATCGCCCAACAAACAATATAAAATACAAGATTTTGTGAACTAAATTCACTGGATTCCAGCTGAAAATAAACAGGAAAATCAAAATCCAAATCTTCGCTTAATTAGACAGCTTGTCTTGAAAACATTGCTAAATTCATATGTTCCAGAAAGAGTGCAAGATAAGGAATATAAATCAATAAATAATAAGAAATATATAAAAATAATAATAACAATATCTAATTGGACTTACAGTTGTTCCAATACTGTCAGGTTCCCAAGCTCTGGCGGAAGATTACCATCAAGACTGTTTGAAGCAAAGCTCCTGAAGTTAAAACATAAGAAATAATGAATATAAAATCCCTGGTTTCTTTATTTTCTGGTTGCCTTCTTTATTTTCTGGTTGCTTTCTGGTTGCTTTCGGTAATCAAGGAATCCAGTTGTTCCTTTATAGAGATGTAAACAACCACATTGAATGAAGTTGTTGGAATGCAAGGAATTGAACTTATAGCCTATTATAACTTTTCACATTCACAGAGATATAGCATATAAGCATTCCATACAACAGGGAAATCACTCGTATTTAAGCAGGAAAATGTGAAACATCAAATCAGTCTGGCGGTTTTTTCCCTTTCCCATTTAGTGCTCCATTTGATACTTGTAGTTGTGTTCACCACAATGTAATAAGCATTCCTTTATAGAGATGTAAACAACCACATTGAATGAAGTTGTTGGAATGCAAGGAATTGAACTTATAGCCTATTATAACTTTTCACATTCACAGAGATATAGCATATAAGCATTCCATACAACAGGGAAATCACTCACTCGTATTTAAGCAGGAAAATGTGAAACATCAAATCAGTCTGGCGGTTTTTTCCCTTTCCCATTTAGTGCTCAATTTGATACTTGTAGTTGTGTTCACCATAATGTAATAAGCATTCATTTGTGCAAAGAGAGAGGAGAACAGATCTTACAATGCAATCAAATTTTTAAGATTTCCAAGCTCCTTTGGGACAGGGCCTGATAAGTTATTTGTTCCAACTGACCTGAATCCATGAATGCTATTGAACATCAGTGGTGCAAATTGTTCGCAAATGGAATGATATTGAACATCAGTGGTGCAAATTGTTCGCAGATGAAATCTATTCTGGTAATAATAATTAATGATTTTAAGTAGTACTACTTATGTGAAAGATGCAGATCAAAATACTCTACCTAGCTAACACAAAAGAAAGAAATTTCTGCAAAACCATATTATGTTGGTTAATTTTAAAGAACGTAAACAAAAGGAGAAGAATCTCACAAGTACTTCATCTGTGTGAGGTTACCCAAGAAGGCAGGTATTGGTCCTGTTAAATAGTTTTGTGCTAAGTTCCTGCCATTAAAATTACACAGATCGCTCTGTCAAGATCTCATTTTATATAGACCGAATATGTAAACCTTAAGGGTTATTTTCAAGTGGCATGGACTGTACAACAATATGCACAACATAATATGTGTTCAATTCAAGTTGTAAGAACATAATACTATGTGTTTGTAAAAGAATACTAGTAGTCATTTCATTTTGGGAACCAGAGCCATTAGAAAGATTTGTATTCAATTCAACTGGAAAATTAGAAACAGTCTTACAGATCCCAAAGGTAAGTCAGGTTAGCCAGTTCTACCGGAATTTGTCCCTTTATGTCAATTGCATAGGCTTTCCTGCAAGCAAGAAAAAGGCTAATGGGTTAGGATAATTGAAAGACCTCTTTGGGCTTACATCCAAAATCAAGAAAGGCCACTTCATGCTATGCTCATTGGAAGACTAACAATTTATTGTAACTAATTTGAGCGGATAATTTAAGAACCTTGAAAAGAAACTAAAGATTTAAAAGAAGTTTTTACAATTGTACAATATGGCAAATGTTTTGGTTGTTAAAACTGCAATCACACTTGAAGGCAGGACTCATATAAAGATAGGTAATTTGAGTATTATCTATGGCTCGTCCAGTACAGGGATCTCCAGTAAGGTTCCATGGAGTTTTCCATGTATTAGAAGCTATACCGGTGCTCCATTTCTGAGCAAGTGACTTTAATACGATAACTGTGAGCAAAGGAAAGGGAAATGAATTGATCAACACAAAAATTTATTGATAAAATCTTGATAAAAATCAAAGGACAAAAGAATTATTGTACCTCGCGCTATTTTTTTTTAAATATATTCCGCGGTTACCTTCTTTTGGGTCTGTCAGGGCTGCTGCTTGAGCTTGCTGAAACAAAGCGACACGCCAAGCAATGCTCAGAAAAGTGCAGAGACTCCAAATTGGGGTTGAGATTTGAAGCTTAACCATTGATGGCCGGGTTTACTGCTTGAGCGCGCTGGCAGCTTGGATGATACAGAGACGGATTGATGTTTCGGGAATAACAATCTATCAAAGCGTACCTTGAATTTGTCACTCTGGATGGAATTTTGTTTTTTAATTTTTGTCATAATATAGAGATTTTTTTATTTTTGTCATAATATATAGATTAATTGCTAAGATAGTTGGCCTAATAGTTAAGAATGTTGGTTTAAGAAGGGCAGGCTGTCAAATGGATGTAGCTTGGGTGGTTGGGAGGAATGAATGTTACCCTCCCATAGGTTCTACTCTTGTAAGTGACATGTTGCTATTGTGGAGCCCTTTGTAGTAAATGTTGTGATTGATGCGCTGACCATACGTGAACCACAATTTGTAAGTTTAAATCCAAAACAAAGAGGTTTCATAAAATTAATGCAAATAAAATGCCAATTATTGTAGTTAAGGTAGATTTGTTTAAGGCATATTTGGATGTATTTGAGGCTCATACTCATTCTAGTTTCAATCTATATTTTATCAATTTGGATCGAAAAGTGTCACAACTCCTCTTTTTCATTTCCAGTGAATGGTTCTATTCTTTATATCTTTAGATTTTTTATGGGTTTAAGGTAGGGGTTTCATTTTTCACCCCGATCTTTCATATTGTAGATGAAGGTTTAAATAGGTTATTATGAACTCTTAAAATAGGATGAAGGCTGAAAGAAATAAAAATAAGGAGAGGTGTTTCTTTAATTCATGTTTTATTTGTTAATTATGTGTTATTATTTTGTGTTGGCTATGTAAGGGAAGCATAAAATTGGAAGGAAGCTATGGATATTTATGAATTGAAAATTGGTATGGAAATAAGTTTTCAAAAGTTATCTATTCAGTTTAATGGCTTAAATCATAGGCAAGAAAGGTTGATCATTCAAACTCCCCCATTTCAAGCACATCTTTAATAAGGGGTTGGCATATTTGGACTTTGTCTGAAAATGACTATGGTATTAGGGATTAGGGATTGGATATGGATTTGTTGTAAGGTATAAAAAATAACCATACATTTGTGCATGCAATGGTTGATCTATAAACTATCGTGGATATTCTATTGGAATAGTTTGTCACAACAATTCTTACAACTTTATGCAAATCTTTGCTATGCATTGTTTACTTAAGATTAAAAATTAGTATTACAAGCTTAGTGATCATAATACCAAAATAGGATAATAATTAAATAAAAAGAAGCTAAAACAATAAATATCACACAAGGAAGACATGTACTTTGGAAAACCCAATATAAAAAATCCTAGCTAGAGGGCGAGCACAATGCCTTACTCTTTTATTGTTATATATGAAATGCAAATACAAAGAAATATGAACTCATATGGAGTTTTAATAAAAACTATGGTCTATATTGATTCTATAAGGTATTTTATTTCCTTCATTTTGATCATAATATCCCACTCCTTTTATTCTCTGAAATATAGAGCAATATATCAATGCAATAGGAATGAAACCCCTGATTCCCCTAATGGCCTAGTATTTAACATGTCATAATAGTTACCTATGGTTAATGTTTTTTCATTCCTCAATCCTTATGAGAATTAGGTGTTTGACCCTCTATAATATTCTTGAAAGTCCACATGAAACTAGCTCATAATGTGTGAGTAATCAAGGCTAACGTGGAATCCTGTCAATATGATGGTGTTCCAAGAATAGGTTAACTTTCAAGAGGCGTAATGTCACAACCCTATGAGTAGTTCCCCAATTTTTATGTTTTCAACTCCAAGGAACGTGTTGCTCCGGCATGCTTCATCTGCAAGGGATTTACTTCTTGAAAATATTACACATGGACTATGCCTCTTCACTCAAGGTCTACCCATAACTATGCCTTGAGCTACGAACTATTAGGTCATTGCAAGCCCCTACTCGACTTACTCACCCAGTAGTCACTTGCACTATAGTAGTTAAACACTTAGAAAATTATATAATTGAGCATATACATGAACGTAATAGTACAAGTATCCATCAATATACACAAAAGACAACATATATGGCGAGACCCAAACTAGGCACCCTAACTGTTTCTGAAGAATGTTACATATAGTGAAAGATACAACAAAGGAGAGTGCCCAACCAAATAAACACTCGTACACAGATATACAACAGATCTAGGATGATTATCATACAAATCCATGTCCAATATATTCTAAGAAACCCTAAGACATCCTTCACTGCCTACATATCCAACATTTGTTGCATCCGTGAAACTGTCTCGATGTACATCCCAAATTCTTCAGTGTGTCAAGCCTTGCATGCTTTGGTACTCCTACATAACACCAAGTGCACCCAACCGGCTTGACTAGGTCAGTCAACTAATGCTCCCAAGTCACACTACTTAGTCCAGAAAAACTACTCCTAAAAGTGTACCCAAGTCGTACTACTACAACCCAACAATTTCACCCAACTCTTGCTACTATGTCCCAACAAAGTGCACCTAAATCATGCTACTCCAACCTGAAATAGCGTTCCCAAGTTGTTCTACTTAGTCCCAATAGACTGCACCTAAATCATGCTACTCTGTCTAAATAGACTATAGCCAACTAATGGTACTCCATCCTAACTATGCCCAACCTATGCTACTATGTGTAGGAAAAATACACCCAAATTACGTTACTACATCCCAACATATTACACCCAAGTCATGCTACTATGATCCAACGAATTGCACCCAAGTCATGATGTTGCATCTTGATGAACTACACCCAAGTTGTGCTACTTTCTCTCGACTGACTTCTCTTGGATTTTCCTTAGATGAATTGAATCACTTGGATGATTTATTGCTTTTAAATTTCCTTCTTATTTATATGGTGCACCCAAACCAACTCAAGTGTTCCCACATTGATGCATGCCCAATTCTCATGTGTTCTCAAGCCCACGTGCACCCAACTCCCATAAGTGGAAAATGTACTCCACAAATAAGTGTCACCTTCATAAGTCAACCTAAAGAGTGGGTGCCTTGGGTCCATGCACCAAGCTTAACACACCCCAAGTATCATACAATTCCAAATCTTTGTAAGCCATAACACTTATCATTTTGGAGTGTGAGAGCACCATGCACCCACCATGCATCCATGCATTGTTGCAATCCATGCTCATGTCCACACAAGACAAGTGTGCTAGATCCACACTCAATCGAACCATTTGTGTGCCTCTTTCCATGCTGCCAACGTGCCGTGTAAGTCTAGTGTGCCCAACTCTGCACTCAACCTCCATTAATCCCTCATGAACCTTCGACACTCATTAGGGAAAGTGCGCCTGGCCTTCATGTTGACGTCACAACATCCTCCCCCACTCAATTTGTTTCTACCCTTGACAACACCTCCAAGAGAATCCCAAGTCGTTTATCTTCAAGCTTGTCTTCTCCAAGAGTTTCATCTCATTGTCGTTGAAACCTATGCATCTCCATACTAGTGGAAACCCCAATTTTCCATACTTCTAAAAACCCTGAATTTCCTACTGCAACCTTCACATGACTTGGAAACCCTAAATTACGGTCCTCCCACTTAAAATTTTATAGCTCTAATAACCATTGCTCTCAAAGCTCATTGTTGTATTTTCCTTTTACTGTTGTTGCACAATTTCCTTCTACTTGAACCATAACTCTACCTTCACCAAGAAGGTCACTCAAAATGTCAACAGCCACATCTTTGATCTACTTTTTCTTATGTTATGTAGCCAACTCCGTCGTGATTCCACGCACTGGTGCCAATCATTATTTGAACAAGTTGGGTGATCCGCCCAACCTTTGCACCCAAACACATGAAAATGCATCTCTTCAAGCCAAAGCTATCACTTCAATCCATAAATCAGTTTTTTGTTGCAACACTCTTGGAAAAAGGAAAGCCATCTCCTTTCCTTTAAAATATGTTAAGTTTGCTTCTTGTCTTAGCAAAATCATGTTTTTTGTCAAGGCACCTCTTCTTGGCACCTTGCCACCTTGCTAACCCACTCTTAGGAAGTAGGATTTTCTACAAAGAATCATCAACCAATAGAGGGGGCCACAGTAGCTAGACCACCCACTACCCTAAACACAATGACTCATTTCTTCCCTTAGATAGTTCATAGCTGCATCCTTTTCTAATGGTCGATACCCGATTTTTGCTAATTGTTCCATTGTCATCTCAAAGTCTCACAACCCCATAGCTTCTCTATAAAAGAACACAATGTTTACCGCATTGTGCTCATAAAATTACTCACTTTCCACATATGTTTTCTCCATCTCTATGTCTTGCATGAATTTCAAAATGGAATCTTTGATGCTCTCAATATGCAAGTCATCCTAGAGTTGAAGTGCACTCAACTCATTCCTTTTCTCCACAAGTCACTCCTTTAAACCTTTTTTTGTCCCACAATGGAGAGTCTTGTTGGTTGAGTGCCTCCATGCACTGCCCAAAACCAATATGTGCGACTAGGTGTGATCCCTCACCTCAAGTATCCACTTCTCTTATTGGAGCAAGTGTCCTCATGCTTCCAACAACTTTCTTTTTCTGTAAATTT
This sequence comes from Pseudotsuga menziesii, assembly GCA_001517045.1. Classification (NCBI taxonomy): domain Eukaryota; kingdom Viridiplantae; phylum Streptophyta; class Pinopsida; order Pinales; family Pinaceae; genus Pseudotsuga; species Pseudotsuga menziesii. Next base: position 191,100 of record LPNX010708840.1, read on the forward strand.
TCCAATTGTTCATCCTTTGAGGATGAACACACCCACATTTCCAACGCTACCATCTTCATGTTTGGACTTCCTCACCATGAGTGTCCAAGTTCACCGTGATTGAACCCTTCTCCCCTTGTTGTTGTGAGGTGAACTGAGGTCTGTACATGGGTTCATCAACTCCCTCAACCAATCTAATGTCGGTCATCCTAGCCATGCTTCCCTACTTATTCCTTGTCACCATCGACACAATGCAAGTCCTGGATTCATTCATGAACATCAAATTGTTCATTTGTGGCATGGGGATTTCTTGAGCTTACTTTAAAAAATGCTACCCCAAGACCACATTATGATTGTCCATGGGCGTCACTATCAAATCCAAAGTACCAATCCAATCTCCCACTTCCAATTATGTTGAAAAAACTACACCCATTGTTTGCTCCACTACTGAGTTCACCACCTTCACTAAGGATTTGCAACTATCAAACTTACGGTGAAGTCCCTTTGCAGTCTTCTCACTCACAAAGTTGTCGGTGGTGCTAGTGTTTATGAATTCCACCATTTTTAATGCACAAATGGTTGCATTCACAAAAAAAGGTGCTTGCATTTCTTCATTATTCCATGTGCATTCGCAACACCCTTCTGCGAACTCACCCATACTCTTTGTCAAGGCACTCAAAACACTTTGCTCCTCTTTTGAAGTCTCATGCACTGACCTATCCTCAATGCTCCTAACTTCCTCTTCAAAGTGTACAGGGTCTTCACTTAGTGAAACTATGCCATAGCACATTCGTTCGTGGCATATGAAACAATACCCCTATTTTCAAAAAATATTGGAAAATACCTCCAAAAATCTTTTTTTTAACCCCCTCCCAATATGCCTTGCCGATTTTAAAAAACCCCTATTTTCCCTATATATTGCATGTATCCATTTTTTCATTTACATTTTTTATACCCCTTTATATTTCTACCTAAGGGGAAAAAAACTAAACACAAGAAAGGGCGACACTTGATAGGCGCCCTTAGGCAAATCACTTTATTAGGAATTAAAATGTATCACATGATGTCAAAACAAATAAGAGAGGGTTTATTTGTACCAATCTCAAACAGTAGTGTGTAACTGCTTCAGTAACTGCTTCAAGATGTGGACACTGGATATATATCCAACTCCAGAGGCTGAGAGGCCTTTTCAGTTGTAGTAGACTTTTAAATGCTTTCATCGACAATCACGCATATTTTAGTGCTCCTTTGTTTCAGAGCTTCAACAACTTTTCTCAAAATAGCTTTAAAAATCTAGTTTGTATACATAGTACTCTCATAGATTTCTTAGTACTTTGACTAGCATTAGTTGAACATTTATATTACATAAAGAGACAATATTAAGTGGAGAGCCTAGCTCTACTTCTTTCACAGTTGAACCAAAGCTTCCTCACTTTGCAAGTAATTTTAAGACAACTTTCAATATTCCAAGGGCTCATA